>WOXC01011656.1:0-86257 GCA_011680675.1 Gymnobelideus leadbeateri | reverse complement strand
GATCTATTTTCCAGGTCAATGGTTTTTCCCATGAGATATTTCACATTGCCTTCTATTCTTTCATTTGTTTGGATCTGTTTAATAGTATCTTGATTTCTCATAAAGTCACTAGCTTCCATTTGCTCCAGTCTAACTCTGAAGGAATAAATCTCCTCAGTGAACTTTTGAGATTCTTTTTCCATCTGGCAAATTCGACTTTTTAAGGCATTCTTCTCCTCATTGCCTTTCTGAGCCTCCTTTGCCATTTGAGTTAGTATATTTTTTAAGGTGTTATTTTCCTCAGTCAGGCTGTAGACTGTCATTTCATACTTTTCTTGCATCTTTTTCATTTCTCTTCCCAAATTTTCCCCCACTTCTCTTATCTGCTTCTTAAGGTCCTCTATGGCCTGTAGCCAGCTTGTATTTTCATTTGGGGCTTTTGGTGCAGGAGTTCTGACCTCACAGTCCTCCTCCATGCTTTGAGCCTCTTTGCCCCTAAAATAGGAGTCCAATGTTGAACTTTTCTGTTTATTTTGTTTCATTTGCCTAGGCATGTTGCCACTTAATTGCTTGATTTTGGGGCTTGTTGCCACAGTAGGACTCTGCCACCATACAGGGGAGCTTCCGCCCAAAAGTGGGGTCTTCACAACTTCTGCCAGTTGGGTGGCCTCTGTAAAGCCTCCACACACTCTGGCAAGTTGGATACCCACCCCAAACTTCCCCCCAACCACAATCCAGATCCAGGCAGTTTAAAGCAAGAGCGATTAACCCCCAGACTGATTGCTGGATCTTCCTACAGTTCGCAGACCAGGAGCTAGAGCCACTAGTGAAGCTGCAAAATGGCTTCTGTGCAGCTGTTTCTTCAGCAGCTTTTTGCCCCCAGGGGAGGGAGCCACGTGTTCCCCAAATATAGGCCCTGCAGTCCATAGGGCACTAATCTCTCACTTTGTCCTAAGCAAATCACCACAATTGCTGGTGTTCTGGGGTTCCACCAGCCAGCTGAAGGCCCGGCCGCCCTGGAGCTTAAACCACAGACCTGGGCTCCGCTCTGTGGGCTGCGCTGTCAGTTCTCAGCGCACTGTGCTGTCTGAGCTGCGCTGGCTGCTCCCTGCAGGGCTGCTGGGCTGTCCTCAGCAGGAGGTTAGCTTCTCTGTGCCGTTCTGTGGGTGCTGTGGCTCCAGAAGTTGTTCGGAGCTCCCTTTCACATTGTTTGAAATTTCTGTGGGGCATATACAAGAATTTAGCAGGGGCAGGTAGGTGGCTCAGTGAGTAAGAGCACCAGCCCCGGAGTCAGGAGGACCCGGGATCAGTTCTGACCTCAGAAAATTAGCACCCACACATAAATAAATAACTAGCTGTGTAACCTTGAGCAAGTTACTTAACCCCAATTGCTCAAAAAAAAAAAAAAAAGAAGTTGTCAGACTGATTATTCACAGAAAAATAATTTAGGAATGACTCCCACTTCTAAAATACTATTTCCATATATTTTTATGACCATATATTAAATTTATATCATATTGCTTGCCTTCTCATGAGGACTTGGGTGGGAAGGAAGGAAGACATTTGGAAACCAATTTTTAAAAATGAATATTAATTTTTACATGTGATTGGGAAATGTTTAATGAAAAAATAAAAATTTCTTGAAAAAATAAAATTATTTCCAATCTATTAAAATACAATCAATTTCATTTTGTGGTGGCATCTATTGCTTACCATGTCCAGTACTTTTAAATTCTCTTTCTTGAATATATAATTAAGGATATATGGATGTTTGGCTTCTCTTATACTTGTATTAGTCTCATAAGTCTTTGACTTGTATCCTTCCTTATCCCTGATTCATATTGTCCAATATATTGCTCAGCATCCTCACCTATTGAAACCTTCATAGGGAAGTTACCAAGTGGTCAACTCCTACTCCCTCATCCCCATTTTTGGGGGGTCAAAACCTATAGTTTCACTGGGGAAATGAATGCCCAATCAGGAAAAAAAAAAAATTCTTTTACTAGTTGCTGGTAATCAATTGCTCTGCAAACTGGAGTCTTAGAATATGTTGATTTAATTTTGAAGCTCTTCTCAAATAACATAGATTTTCATGATACTTCTATTCTCTACAATAGATATTGATAAATAAATTGCAGTCCTTTGCCTTGTTATCTTTATGCTAATGCTTATAAGCACTATGATAAGAGATGGTCAATATTCCCATTAAATGATACTGTTGTGGGGGCGGAGCCAAGATGGCGGAGTAGAAACAGCTCATCCAAGCCACTCTGCCCCCAGATTCCCCCTAAACTAGGTAAAAGGGGACTCTCAAAAAGTTCTGGAGCCCAAGAACCCACAGAACGACACAGAGAAGCTATCCTCCCGCTGAGGACAGCCCAGCAGCCCTGCAGGAAGGACCAGCACAGTGGTATGGGACCTGGCAGCGCGCAGCACAGAATGCAGGAGCCAAGCCAAGCCCAGGTCCGCATGAGCTGAGGTTTTAGCCCCAGGGCGGCAGGGCCAGCAGCCGGCTGGAGGAACCCCAGGACACCAGGAGCTGTGGCGACTCCAGAATTATCAACATAGACTTGCCTAGGACAAAGTAAGAGGTTAGTGTCCTATGGATTTTGGGACCTGTATTTAGGGAATGCGTTGGCTCCCTCCTCTGGGGGCTAGAAGCCACTCAGGAGACATGCCATTTTGTAATTTTCAGAGGCACCTCCAGCTCCCGGCCTGCAAATTTGTAGGGAGATCCAGCAATCAGTCTTGGGGGGGTAATCTCTCTTACTTTAACCTCCCTGGATCTGGATTGTGATCTAGGGTGGAAGTCGTGGGTGGGTTTACAGCTTACCAGAAACAGAAGTTGCCCCGCACACATTCGGGACGAAAATTCCTCTATCTGGCCTTAAAGCCATAGTGTGGCAACAAGCCCAAAAGTCAAGTAATTAAGCGGCAACATGCCAAGGCAAAGGAAACAGAAAAATGCAACCCTA
Organism: Gymnobelideus leadbeateri; assembly: GCA_011680675.1. Taxonomy (NCBI): domain Eukaryota; kingdom Metazoa; phylum Chordata; class Mammalia; order Diprotodontia; family Petauridae; genus Gymnobelideus; species Gymnobelideus leadbeateri. The sequence continues at coordinate 83,303 of WOXC01011656.1, read as the reverse complement.
GACTCTTATTTTGGAGGCATAGAGCAGGAAAAGGACTGTGAGGTCAGAAGTCCTGCTCCAAAAGCCCCAGGGGAAAAACATGAGCGGGTTGCAGGCCATAGAGGACCTTAAGAAGGACTTTAAAAATCAAATAAGAGAAGTGGAGGAAAAATTGGAAAGAGAAATGAGAAGGATGCAGGAAAAGTATGAAATGAGGGTCAACAGCCTGACTGAGGAAAACAACACCTTAAAAAATAGACTAACTCAAATGGCAAAGGAGGCCCAAAAGGGCAATGAGGAGAAGAATGCCTTTAAAAAGTCGAATTTGCCAGATGGAAAAAGAATCTCAAAAGTTCACTGAGGAGATTCATTCCTTCAGAGTTAGACTGGAGCAAATGGAAGCTAATGACTTTATGAGAAATCAAGATGCTGTTAAGCAGATCCAAACAAATGAAAGATTAGAAGGCAATGTGAAATATCTCATGGGAAAAACCACTGACCTGGAAAATAGATCCAGGAGGGACAATTTAAAAATTATTGGACTACCTGAAAGCCATGATCAAGAAAAGAACCTAGAAATCACCCTTCAAGAAATTCTCAAGGAAAACTGCCCTGATGTTTTAGATCCAGAGGGCAAAATAGAGGTTGAAAGAATCCACCGATCACCTCCTGAAAAAGATCCCAAAAAGAAAACTCCCAGGAATATTATAGCCAGGTTCCAGAATCCCCAGATCAAGGAGAAAATACTCTAAGCAGCCAGGAAGAAACAATTTCAATATTGTGGAAACACAATCAGAATAGCCCAGGACCTGGCAGCTTCTACACTGAGGGATAGAAGGGCATGGAATATGATATTCCAGAGGGCAAAAGAGCTGGGAATAAACCTAAGGGTCACCTACTGAGCAAAACTGAGTATTTCGTTTCAGGGGAAAATATGGTCATTCAGTGGCATAGAGGACTTTCAAGCATTCTTGAGGAAAAAACCAGAATTGAATAGAAAATTTGACATCCAGACACAAGAAGCAAGAGATGCCTGAGAAGGTAATCAGGGAAAAGAAATCAAAAGGAACTTATCAAAGTTGAACTATTTACATTCCTATGTGGAAAAGCAATAACCGTGACTGATGATATCTTTCTCACTATGAAAATAATGGAAGAAGGGTGTGTGGTCATATGAATACGTATGTGAATGTGTGTGTGTATGGTTATAGTCATATATGGATAGAGGGCATAGGTTGAATTTGTTGGGAAGGGAGAATACTCAAGGGATGAAATTATGAGGTGAGAGAGGAAAGTGGCAAAAGGAGATGGGGGGAGACAGGGTAGGGTAAACTATCCCATGTAGAAGAAGCAAGGGGAAGTGGTTGCAAAAGAGGGGGAGAATAAGGAAGGCTGAAAAAGCAAAACCACATTCACATTGAATTTGGTTCAGGGAGAAAATGACATACATACTAAATGGGATATCTCAACCTGCAGCAGGATAGGGGGAAGCAGGATGGGAGGAGGGATGATGGATGGGAGGGCATCCTTGGGGTGAGCAGAGGTTTGAAGTACCCACTATAGAAGAGGGACAGGATCATGTAGGGAATGGACCAGGTGGGGGGTGGGATGAGTGGGAGGGAATTATAAGCAGCCTTGTACAATATATCTACTATGATAATGTTTTGCATAGCTAGACATGTACAACATATACTGAATTACTTATCTTCCCAGAGGGAATGGGTGACAAGGGAGGAAGGAAATGGATCTGAAAGTTGAGGTCGTAACATTAAATGTTTCAAATACATATAAATACTATTATTAATACTCTTTTGCTTGTAATAGGGAGATAAGATTTGCAGGCATTGGGACACAAAGACTCACCTTCCTCTAATGGAAAAGTCGAAGGGGGTATGGGAGAAAGTATGGGAGAGAGCAGATTGGAGGAAGCAATATCTTGTGGGACTACTATTCTGGGAGGTTGGGTAGGGGAATAATGGGGAGGATAATGATTGTAACTCAAAATCTGGCGGAAATGAATGATGTAAAACAGAAGTTAATAAAGCATTTGTTTTTAAAAAAATGATACTGTTGGCTTGGAGTACATGATAAAATAATTTTGCCAACCTTCTATTTTGTATTGTCAAAGAGATCCCATGCGCCATCATATTTTGTCACAACTCTTTTTAAAACAAAAATATTCCTTTTGTTTTTAGTGACTGTCAAAATTAATAAAATTCAGTTTCCCTATCAGTATTTTAACTTTTTGGTTATTATTAAAGGATCTCATTTTTGGAGTATCAGCTACTAAATCACAGTTTATAGATGACCTAAATGCTGTGAAAATTTTAAAGTCTTTTGCCTTTTTCTTTTAATCCCTAGCATTTAGCACAGTGCCTGGTATGTAATAAATAAGAGTTTTTGTTCTCTTATTCACTGCTGCCATCAACATCATCTCATAGGACTGTAGGGCAGTTTGCATTTTACTTTGTTTCATCAATTGCCAAATAATTTATTACCAGGTGGCTAGCCTTGTGGTGATGAACTTGTGAGACCTTAAGGTAGTCCCTGGAATAGAAATGTAGTAGACGAGATAATTCAAGAATTGCTGACTGTTTAGTGGATTTTCCCTTTGATCTGAAAGCTCTGGATTTTGGTAATGATATTCCTTTAAATTTTCATTTTGTGGTGTCTTTCATGAGGTGATCCGTGTATTCTTTCAGTTGTCAGATAGTCCTCATGTTCTAGGATATCTACTATTCTTTAAACATTTCTTGACATTATATTCAGGTTCCATTTACTTTGTCAGTGTATTTCAGGTAATCCAATTATTCTTAAATTATTTCTATTTCATCTATTTTCCAGATCAGTTGTTTTCATATTAAATTTCTTACATTTTCTTCTTTTTTTTCTTCAATCCTTTGACATTGTTTTAATATTTCTGGATAGTTGTTGGAGTTGTTAGCCTCTATTCTATTTGGGCCATTCTAAATTTTAGGGAGTCTGTTTTTAGAGCAAGATACTGTGCTTCTTTTGCTAACCTTTTAATTCTTTGTCCATGTCTCTCTTCCAATAATTTAATTTTATTTATAATTTTTATAACTCTTAAACAAAATCCTCTTGCATCATTTCTTCTAGGAATTCTAATTGATCATATGGGGAAGCTGTTCATTTATGTTTTTGTTTTCTCTAAGATATTAATTAAAAGAGTTTTTGAGTAATAATTATCTTTTGAGTTTGTGAAGGCACATAGATACATGTATATCTGTATATATGTAGATATGTATACAATATATATGCACGTACATATATACACATATCTGTGTGTATTATGTGCATGTGTATACATTATATATAAATATGTGTGTACATATGCATATATATACATACACACATATTCATATTTATATATATATATATATATATATTTGATTTGGAGACTCTTCTCCTATCTATCTATAGCTCTTTGTGCATGTATAAAAACAGAGTAATACAGAGCACAAGGGAGTTTAGTTATTTTTAGTGTTAAGGTTCCTGCTCCTCTAATAAAGGCTTCCTCTTGGGGCAGTCTTCTTGAGACTCTTTCCTTTAGTATGGAGGCCTCTCATTTGCTTCAGGTCTCCACTACCCTGTGAATCAGAACAAGTTGGAGGCTTTTCTTTTGCCCCAAGTCTAGGTGCTTTAGTGATCTGAATAGCACTGTTCCTATTACTTTCAACTTAACAAACATTTATTAATGGCTTTCTGTGGCTAGGCATTGAAGATATAAAGATAAAAAGGAATTTTTTCTATGTCAGACAGCTTACATTATACTTGAGAGAGAACTTGAATCGGTATAGTGTGGGATGCCTTAAGAATGCTTCAGGTGTTTGTTACTTTTTACCTTCATTCACATTTCAGAAGGGTATGGTTTTTGGAGGTCCCTGTTATGAGTATGACATCTTAATGATTCAGACTGAAATAAAACTTTTCTCCCGTTGTGCTAGCCACAATGACAAATGGAACTTAATGCCAGGTGTTTTCTGCAGGCATTATATCAGGCTTTACATAATGGCATTCCAGAATTTGCTGCAGAGGGTTTTGAACAGTAGCAAGACAGTGTGCAGGATATTCTTGGTGCCTCTGGCTCTGCTCATCTTTTTGGAAGAATTGTCTGGCAAGGAATGGCATTAAAATTACAGAGTAATCATACCCTGTTAGACTACATAAATTGGCTTTCATTTCCTAAACCTTTTTTTAAATGATTAAAAATGTTTTCATTGAATTCAAAGTCTTTGATGAATCATCTTTTATGAGAGCAGAGGATATTAGAGTCAATGCCAGATGATGGTATACTTAATACCCCTATAATTATGTTTGCACTTTGTGAGTGGTAACTCAACCCCAGATAATATTTGTGTTCCACTATTTCATTCTTACACATCTGTATTATTTCATCATTCTATTTTGTTTAGCTTTTTATCATAGTCACTTTTATCCTGCCTTATTTAATTTTGATAAGAGCCAGCTGGGGAAATTTAGATATGTTTATATGGCATCACTACTCTGTTTCTTATCTACCTGCCCATTCCTTCCACTTTGTTCCATTGTGTCTTTGTTGTTCAGTTATTTTAGTTATGTCAAACTCTTCATGACCCCATTTGGGGTTTTCTTGGCAAAGAAACTGGAGTGGTTTGCCAGTTCCTTCTCTAGTTCATTTTGGAGATGAGGAACTGAGATAAACAGAATTAAGTGACTTACCAAGGGTCACATGGTGAGTAAATGTCTGAGGTTGGATTTGAACTCAGAAGATGAGTCTTTGTGACTCCTGACCTGGTACTTTATTAACTTCTGAGCTACCCCTTTCCTCTGTATAGAAGACCAGACTTCTAATAACTTTTCTGGTTAACATTCTCTCTCTCTCTCTCTCTCTCTCTCTCTCTCTCTCTCTCTCTCTCTCTCTCTCTCTCTCTTTCATGCACACATATATACACACACACTCTCCCTCTCTCTCTCTCTCACACATACACACACACACACACACACCACATACACACACACTCTCCCTCTCTCTCTCTCACACACACACACACACACACACACACACACACACCACAAACATATGCATAATACGTTTTATTCCCAGAACCTTTCTCTTAATAGGGATGTGTATTGTTAAACATGGGAAATTTCCACCCTGGTTTCCTTTCTATTCATCATGAGACATTTACTTAAAAATTTCAGGAATATATAAATATAATTTAACCAAGGAAATACTATAATAGTACACATATGATGTACCCTGTTCTTTTATATTATTCTGTTTATTTAGATTACTTATCTTCCCTCTACAATACTTATAGTTTGTTATACATGTTCTATACTTTTAATCTTGTTTTCAGTATTAATATCAACCATCCTGAAGATGTTAGTGCAGTAGGGTGAATTCAATCTGTGGAACTCATTAAGTAAACTGAGAAAACTTCCATTTGTGATAGATGCCTACCATTTTGAAACACACACTTTAAAACCACAAAAATCTTTTAATGTACTTTATTGATGAAAGCTTTTCAAAAGGGATTCCCACATAATGGATTAGTTCCATCCCTGTTAATAACAAAGGAAGGTTAAAGGTCTGGCCACTTTATTTATTTTGTGATGAAGTAAATGTCTTTTATCCCATTATTATTCTCCCTATAGAAAATGGCAAAATAATATGATATTAAGTGTTTATTTTTAAAGTCAAAGCATATTTTTTGAAATTTTAGTTAACATTGAACACTTTTTCCCCCTCTTGTATTATGCTTAAATTCTACAATGGATATGTGAAGCCATGCATATGAGTATTTTTATCGGTAATGGAAATTATAACCTATTCATGCTTGTATAACATGCATAACCCTTATTCATGTCCTTCCATATATACATAATAATAAGACCACATTGATATACAAAAGGTCTTCCTTGGATACTGTCAATATAATGAGGATTCCAGAGGAGAAAGAAGACTGTCTACCCTTTACTTTTACCATGTAACCAGTTCATTCTTTTGAAATGTTTTTCCCCCCTACTCATGGCCATCATACATATTTCCATGATCCTCATTTGACTCTTCAGTTCTTTGGAGACTGTAGTGTTCCATGCCTCAGAGATAAACAACAACATTGGATAGACTTTCATTATAATGAGAAGGGAAGGATCATTAGGTGGTCAAGTTATTGAACTTACAAAGGAAATGCAGTTCCTTACACTTTCCCTGTTCAGTTTTGGGCCCAAACTCATTGTCCATTTGCAGTGTCATGTATCATTTCCTGATGAGTGATCTCTCCAGATTGTTGATCAAACTGCATATCATCAGGGTAGAATTCAGATAATTACCATATGCTAGATATAAAAAGCCACATTTAATGATTGGGATTAGCATGTTTTAATTATGTGCCTCTTTGGTTTGTAGAATTTGGCCTCAATGAGTCAATGAGAGCTCAGACTCTGAAGCTGGCACAGATTCTAGAAGTGACCCTGTTTTGTTTTGTTTTGCTTTTAACTGAACATTCAGGTATAACTTATGGCCACCCTTTCCACACTTATAGCAAATATTCATTGCAAAATTTACACATTTTTTATTATGGCAGGAGAAAATCATTTTGGCCATAAGGACCAGCTTCTCTATTATGATTTCCAAGGCAGAGACATTGATTTGGGGGCAAGGTTTTCACTGGAGATTAGGTGAAACTGATGCAAAACCTTTACAATTTATCCACTTTGAGTTTCAATATTAAGAATTCAGAAATGAACGGATAAGTAAATGTGACACAGGGGAAATGGCCCAAGGTTCAAATTCAGGTTATCCTTGTTTAAAGACTTTTAGCATGATAACATATTGTGGAAAAAGAAAATATACTCTAAAATGGAAAGGAATTCTTAATAGAACATCATATTTAGAATTGGAAGAGAACTTAGAAACCATCTTATCCAAATCTCTTATTTTTTCAAACCCCTGAAAAAGACCCCAAGCAGGTAAATTATTTGGCTATTGTCATACTGGTAGTAAGTGGAAGAGTTGACATTCAAGCATACATCTCATGACATCTTTTACTTTAAACTATCAGATTGCTGCCTCTGAATGGCCTATGAGAATGTAGAGTCATAAATAAATGGAAAAGTCATGGCAGGCTTATAAATATGAAAAACAAGAAAGTGGCACAATATAAAATATCAAGAGAGATCAGGTCTATGAAAGTATGATGAGTATAGGCAGGCATCTTATCCTTTGTTGACCAAAAGGCATCTTCTCAAGGTACTAACTCCTATGATCTAGCCTGTAAAGAGAGAACTTACCTTTAGCTCTAAGCTATCTCAGCTTGTGTTCTTTATCAAAATTCTCTGTTTCCTAAAGCTCAACTTGAGGCACAGAAATAATAGAAATGATACATCAAGATACAGTAATTAGAGATGCATGAAAGATAAGTAGGTATAGGCTCAGAGTAGGTGGCTCTACATTCTCTAGGCTATACTTTTGTGTCGGTCTTTTTGTTTTGTTTTGTTTTGCCTTTTTTTCTTGTCATAGCCTGGCCTATTTCATTTGTCTTTTTAAATATATTTTACTTATTTTGTTAAATATTTCCCAGTTACATTTTTTAAAATTTGCATTATGTTTTTAATTTTGAGTTACAAATTCTCTCCTTTCTTCCTGCCCCTCCCCCCTCCTTGAGAGGGCAAGAATTTTATATGAATTATACATTTGAAGTCATGCAAAACATATTTTCATATTGATCATGTTGCAAAAGAAAACAGACAAAACAAAACAGAACAAAAACAAGATGTTTCCATTTGCATTCAGAGTTCATCAATTCTCTCTCTCAGGTATTAAACAGTTTTCATCATAGGTCCTTTGGAATCATCTTGAATCATTGTCTTGATCAGGGTAGCTAAGTCTTTAGCTACCAAAATGATTTCTGCCCCTGCTCTAAGTGATGCCTCTATGTTTACTACTCTTGTGAGTGTGACATCCCTTTTAAAACAAAAGATGGAATTTGCCCACTTTGACATCTTTACCTTAGAAAATGTATGTAATGCAATTTGGAAACTTTATAGTATGCTATAAAATTCCCTATTATTCTTTTGAGAATTTTCATAGTCCAGTTCAGGGACTGTTAGTATCAAGGAAGGAGAGAGGATTTGAGTTTGTGAGTATAGAAGACAAATAACATAAACAGAGGATTCTGGGACCTTTGCAATTTTGGGGACATCGGCATTCTTGTTTCTCAGACTACTGGACACCTGGGAGTATTGTGGCCTTTTCTTTCCTTGTGCTATATTTATTCATTGGACTTCAGTATATAGATGTGCCTTCCTCAGTTATAGAGTTCCCTCAAGGACAATGGAGAAAGAAAACTGCTAAGGATTCTGCTCAGGGGAGTGAGCCCTTCAAAGATCAAGCCGAGGTCAAGGGAGGAAGCATAAGTCCCCCTTCTGTTATCACCCACTGGATCAAAATGGGTTACATAATTATATTTCACAGTACCAAGAATTAGGGAAGTGTTGCTCTGGCAGAAATTTGTGCCATAAAGGGTGATAGCAGCACTGCTTCATTACCTCATTTCCCTTGTCTCTTGGGAAAAGTGGTAATGGGGTGAGTTGACATGGTTATAAATCATGAGATATTTGTTTTACTTTGACTAAAGTGGCAGAATTCCAAAAAAATAGATAGAGTTCAGATTATTGAGTTTTTAAGAAGCACATGATAGGAGATTTCTGTGTAATACCAGAAGCAGCTTAAAATCATGAAGAAGTGGGTACATGCTCTGCAGATTAGAAACTCATCAGCTAAGAACACACAAACATAAACATTAGAAACTAACAGGGGAATCAATAAAGAGGAAAAAACAGGGTTCATGGCAATGAATAGAATTTGCAGAAAAATAGATGCAACATCAGTATCAGGAAAAAAATCTTCCTAGTTCCTAGAGATGCCTGTAAGTGGAATGTGTAGCCATAAGAAGAAAGGGATTTTCCTTCACCGTGGAGAATTAAATAGAGACAAGACAACAAATATAAAGGCATACTATTAGCACCCTTTCCTTTTTGAAATTGCTGTATGTAGTTTTATCTATTTTGTATTCATTTACTTGTATGCAATATTTTATTCTCTCAGTACAGGGAATGGTCACTGAAGATATTTTTCCTTAATTTTTTAATCCCAGTACTAAGAATAGTTCCCTGAAGAAAACATGTGCTTAATACATCTTTACAATCAAATGCTGTTGAAAGGGTTTTTTTTTTTTTTTTTTGAACTTTGGCTTGGACCAAATGCTCTCTGACTTTTCTGTTGCCTTGGAGGTTTTGTGGTTCTGAAAACGCTAGGTCAGCTCCCCATCACTAGAATCAGTTAGTTAACTAGGATTTATTAAGCAACTACAAATTGCTGGGAACTATGCTAAGTATTGCTGGTTCAAAGAAAGAAAGAAAAAGTGTGTACAAGTATAAAAAAAAAAAACTCAGTCAAAAGTCTTGCTGTTCAACATGGTGAAGTGTTTGCTATTGTTCAGTCATTTTCAGTTGTATCCATCTTTTCATGACGGCATTTGGGGTTTTCTTGGTAAAGATACTAGGGTGGTTTGCAATTTCCTTCTCCAAGTCACTTTACAGTTGATGAAACTGAGGCAAACTGGGTTAAGTGACTTAGCAGGGTTACATAGCTCTTAAGTGCTTGAGGTCAAATTTGATCTCAGGAAGATGAGTCTTCCTGACTCCAGGTCCAGCACTTTAGCCACTGACTCACCTAGGTGCCCAGTGTAGTGTTGAGGTGTATATTAAAAAAGTAGAAAAATAGCTATTGGTGAAAGACATTTTCTTTTTAGAAAAAATATATCATTTGTGTTTTGTTTTAAAATTTTGGTTGTTTTGTGATCTACCAGACCAATACTGATTTAATGTCTGTGCCCTGGCAATTTTTACAGAGTTACTTAGGTGTTCTATATTAAGTACCTATTTAGGTGCCAGAGATTGAGGTATGTGCTCATGTTCTGTCTAAATTTAGGGGGTTTTGTATCCCCAATATTAAGTTCAGCTAAAGGTGGAAAGACCTTGGGGTTCAGGTTACATCAGTATGACATTTGATAAAAGACTTTTGGGTAAGGTATGAAGCATTGAGAATGAGTGGCAAGGCATATGGCAAAGCATAGTCATTCTCCATCTCAATAGAAGGAATATCATTTTCATTATCCTAATCTCATCTACTCTCTATGGGTGGTCAAGTAGCCTGGGTATCTTCTTGAAAGATCCCAGGACCAGTGGGAGGTATAAGGTGGGAGAGTAGCATTTTGATTTATTGATATAAAGAGAAAAATAAAACCCCCTAACTTCCAGATGATTACATTCAAATGGTTAAACAACCTGCATGCATATAAATGCATGCAAAGTAAATATCAGGTAATTTTACATGGGAGATAGTAGCAGATAAAGGAATAATTGGTGCCAAGTTAAACTAGACTGCAAACATTCAAAATTATAAGATGCTAATCTATTAAGGAAGACTGATCAGGGGCGGCTAGGTGGCACAGTGAGTAGAGCATTGGCCCTGGAGTCAGAAGGACCTGAGTTTAGATCAGGCCTCAGACACTTAATGCACACACAAACAAAAACCTAGCCATGTCACCTTGGGCAAGTTACTTAACCTCAATTGCCCTCCAAAAATAAAAAAAAAAAAAAAGACTGATCAGGAAACATTCTAAAGCTATATACTACAAATACCTGTTATATTTAATTATTTCCCTCATCAATGAAGATCTCAACTGCACCTGGTTCCCTTAGTAGACATCCTGCCTTCATGTGTTGCTATGACCCCTTTTTAATCTCACTTGAAAGAGTGCTATCTCTGGCAAAATTTGCTTTAAGTAAGTAATATTTTTGGATCTCTTTCATTTTAATAATATTACCTATTATATAGGTACTCCATTCAGAATATTAATAATTTGATTTACAATAAACTTCTGAAAAATAATATTACAAATGATAAATGATGTTTCTGTAATGCCTTAAAGTTATTTCATTTAATACTCAAAACAACGTTATGAAATAGATATTCCAAGTATTCTTAACCTCATTTTATGTCAGAGAAGTGAGGCCTATAGAAGTTATTGTTTGTAATAATAATAATTAATATTTACCTAGTTCTTTAAACTTTGTCAATTGCTTTACATATATTATTTGATCCTTACTACAACCCTAAGAAATAGGAGATATTATCATTTTCTTTTGGAAAGTGGCGAAATTGAGATTGAGAAAAGTTAAGTGACTTTCCCAGGTTCATGCATAAGAGTTTGAGGCAGGATTTGAATTCACTTCTTCTTAACTTTCATACAGATATATGGCCATAAGCCTAATGACTATTAGAGGTGGCTGTTGAATCTAGGTCTTCTTTATTCCAAGTACTTAACCCTATGCTCTTTATCTAGAGATCCCAATCAGTAAAATACTTTTCAATAAAATTCAGTATCAAATGTTTGGTCTAACCATATAGAGGTCTTACAACTTAGATTGAGTCATAGTAATTCCCATCATGATGGAAAATGTATAAAACAACAAGTATATTTGGGTATGTATTTTATATTATGAACATATTTTCCATGTATTTTTTTATTTCTTCAGCATGGCTATTTTTGCTTACAATGATCACAACCTACCTATAATTTAATGGATGATCTTGGAAGAGTATTTTGATTGAAAAACCAATTACTCTATGACCATTTTGGGAACAAGCCACTCTAAATTTCACCAAAAACTGTTCTTACATGATAGAAATAGGACATGATCTTCAATTCATAGTATTCTAATAACAAATCACCTCTATAAAGTGCTTAAAATTAATTTAAATTAAAATTTATTTAAAAATAATGAGCATATATTCCCTCTTCTTATAATAAATATACGTAATATAGCAAAACAGACTTTACATTGGCCATGTCCAGAAATGAATGTATCTGTCCCTATCCTGAGATGAGCAAAATGTTTCATTATTGGTCTTCTGGAATAAAAATGGGCAGGCATTGCCTCTAATCAATATTTTTCAGTTTTTCAGATTTGTTAAATTTTATCCTGTTGCTGCTCTGGTTAAAGCTTTTGCCTCATGTGCTATTTTACATATGAAGAAATGAAACACTGTTATATGAATTTCTCATAATTACACAGCTAATAAATCTGGAATTTTGGACAGAAACCCAGTTCTTTGGATTCCAAAACTAATACTATTTAAGGATCAGTGATTTTATTTATGAGAAAAGCCCTCTATTATGTAGATCAAGTTCGCATTCTGCCTTTGTAGGCAGTTTACTGAGTTGCTATGGCAAAAAAATGCAAATAAAAATCTTTAAAACATATTTAATTGCTATAAAACTCTGTATACCCTTTGATCAAGCAATACCACTACTAGATCTGTATCCCTAAGAGATCATAAAAAGGAAAAAGATTACATATACAGAAATATTTATAACAGATCTTTTTGTGATGGCCAAGAACTGGAAATTGAGGGGGGATTCCCATCAACTGGGGAATGACAGAACAAGTTGTGAAATATGAATATGATGGAATATTATTGTTCCATAAGAAATGGAGGATTTCAGGGAAAATCTCAAAAGACTTACATGAACTGATGCTGAGTGAAGCAAGCAGAACCAGGAGAACATTGTACACAGTAACAGCAACATTGCCTGATTACCAACTGTGATAGATTTACCCCTTTCTTCTAAGACAATTCCAAAAGTCACATGATGAAAAATGCTATCCAAATCCAGAGGAAAAACTGTGCAGTCTGAATGCAGATCAAAGCATACCACTTTCTCTTTTTTGTTGTTGTTTTTTTCTTTCCTGTGTTTTTTTTCCCTTTTGGTCTGATTCTTCTTTGACAACATGGCAAATGTGAAAATATGTATCATTCTACATGTAAAACCTCTTTCGGATTCCATGACATCTTTGAGAGGGAGGATGGGAAGGGCATGGGAAATTTAGAACTAAAAATCCCATAAAACTAATGTTAAAAACTTATTAAAATTCATTTAATTAAAGCAACAACAAAAATAACCAGTGGTCAATCTTGTATTGATGAGCTTTTCCATTTAGTCTATTCATGAAATGATATACATTAAGTTGGTCACTGGAATTAATGGGCACCTTTCTGGCTTGATAAAATATAAAAATGGTGTTATGCTAGTTTAGCCTACAAGGAACCTGGATCACTTCCCAGCCTAGATGAAACTTTGGTGTATTTTTTTAATGACATATAAGTGACCTATCCTAAAACATAGAGAAAATAACTTGTAAGATATAACATGTAAGATAATATAGTCAGGATTATTTTGTCAATATAGAAATGAATTAATAGATCTGCTTTTCAAATGAAGACTGTCAATGAAATCCATGCAATCCAAATGAATTTGAAGCAGTTATTTTGCAAAATCAAGCAAAGAAACAAAAAAAAAATAAAATGGAGTAAAAGTTTTAGGGTTTTTTTTAATTATAATGTTCTTTACCAGAATACACTAAAGACTTAAATGAAAATCACATTACTTTGTGAATTAAAAATGTTTCTTTTAAATAGGCATTCATTGATGACAATGTTAGGATGTTGTGGGTAATACTGATGTCTGGGAGTTTCCATTGTCAATAACAGTCCATTATTCATGAAATGTGATCCATATTCCTTCCCATTTACCATTCTTCATTATGAATGGTGGTTGTGTGTCTATAAACTCTGGGGTAATAGGAGTTGAGGGACATCTACACAAATGTATCTTCTTTATGCAGATACCATCTGTCAAATTCACAATTACCCAGAATGAATTTTAATAACCAAATTTTTAATGTTACTAGATGTTTTATAGTTTTTTTTTTTAGGTTTTTTTTTTAAACAAATACTTTATTAACTTCTGTTTTACATCATTCATTTCCGCCAGATTTTGAGTTACAATCATTTTCCCCCCATTATTCCCCTACCCAACCTCCCAGAATAGCAGTCCCACAAGATATCACTTCCTCCAATCTGCTCTCTCCCTTACCTTCTCCCATACCCCCATCGACTTTTCCATTAGAGGAAGATGAATCTTTGTGTCCCAATGCCTGCACATCTTATCTCCCAATTATAGGCAAAAGTATTAATAATAGTATTTATATATATATTTGAAACATTTAATGTTACGACCTTGAATTTCAGATCCATTTCCTTCCTCCCTTGTCACCCATTCCTTCTTGGGATATAAGTAATTCGGTATATGTTGTACATGTCTAGCTATGCAAAACATTATCATAGTAGATATATTGTACAAGGCTGCTTATAATTCCCTCCCACTCATCCCACCCCCACCCTGGTCCATTCCCTACATGATCCTGTCCCTCTTCTATAGTGGGTACTTCCAACCTCCCCTCACCCCAGGGATGCCCTCCCATCCATCATCCCTCCTCTCATCCCCCTTCCCCCTATCCTGCTGCAGGTTGAGATATCCCATTTAGTATGTATGTCATTTTTCTCCCTGAACCAAATTCAATGTGAATGTGGTTTTGCCTTTTTAGCCTTCCTTATTCTCCCCCTCCTTTGCACCCACTTCCCTACATGAGATAGTTTACCCTACCATGTCTCTCCCCATCTCCTCTTGCCACTTTCCTCTCTCACCTCATAATTTCATCCCTTGAGTACTCTCCCTTCCCAACAAAATCAACCTATTCCCTCTATCCATATATAACTGTAACCATATACACACACATTCACATATGTATTCATATGACCACACCCTTCTTCCATTATTTTCATAGTGAGAAAGATATCATCAGTCACAGTTATTGCTTTTCCATATAGGAATGTAAATAGTTCAACTTTGATAAGTTCCTTTCGATTTCTTTTCCCTGATTGCCTTCTCAGGCATCTCTTACTTCTTGCGTCTGGATGTCAAATTTTCTATTCAACTCTGGTTTTTTCCTCAAGAATGCTTGAAAGTCCTCTATTCCACTGAATGACCATATTTCCCCTGAAACAAGATACTCAGTTTTGCTGGGTAGGTGACCCTTGGCTTCAATCCCAGCTCTTTTGCCCTCTGGAATATCATATTCCATGCCCTTCTATCCCTCAATGTAGAAGCTGCCAGGTCCTGAGCTATTCTGATTGTGTTTCCACAATATTGAAATTGTTTCTTCCTGGCTGCTTGTAGTATTTTCTCCTTGATCTGGGGATTCTGGAACCTGGCTATAATATTCCTGGGAGTTTTCTTTTGGGATCTTTTTCAGGAGGTGATCTGTGGATTCTTTCAACCTCTATTTTGCCCTCTGGATCTAAAACATCAGGGCAATTTTCCTTGAGAATTTCTTGAAGGGTGATTTCTAGGTTCTTTCTTTGATCATGGCTTTCAGGTAGTCCAATAATTTTAAATTGTCTCTCCTGGATCTATTCTCCATGTCAGTGGTTTTTTTCCCATGAGATTGCCTTCTAATCTTTCCTTTGTTTGGATCTGCTTAACAGCATCTTGATTTCTCATAAAGTCATTAGCTTCCATTTGCTCCAGTCTAACTCTGAAGGAATGAATCTCCTCAGTGAACTTTTGAGATTCTTTTCCATCTGGCAAATTTGACTTTTTAAGGCATTCTTCTCCTCATTGCCCTTTTGGGCCTCCTTTGCCATTTGAGTTAGTCTATTTTTTAAGGTGTTGTTTTCCTCAGTCAGGCTGTTGACCCTCATTTCATACTTTTCCTGCATCCTTCTCATTTCTCTTTCCAATTTTTCCTCCACTTCTCTTATTTGATTTTTAAGTCCTTCTTAAGGTCCTCTATGGCCTGCAACCCGCTCATGTTTTCCCCTGGGGCTTTTGGAGCAGGACTTCTGACCTCACAGTCCTTTTCCCACTCTATGCCCCCAAAATAGGAGTCTGGGGTTGCATTTTTCTGTTTCCTTTGCCTTGGCATGTTGCCACTTGGTTGCTTGACTTTTGGGCTTGTTGCCACACTATGGCTTTAAGGCCAGCTAGAGGAATTTTCGTCCCGAACGTGTGGGGGGCAACTTCCATTTCTGGCAAGCTGTAAACCCACCCACAACTTCCACCCTAGATCACAATCCAGATCCAGGAGGTTAAAGCAAGAGCGATTACCCCCCAAGACTGATCGCTGGATCTCCCCACGATTTGTAGGCTGGGAGCCAGAAATGCCTCTGAAAACTACAAAATGGCGTGTCTCCTCAGCAGCTTCTAGCCCCCAGGGAGGGAGCTGACGCATTCCCCAAATACAGGTCCCAAAGTCCATAGGACACTAACCTCTTACTTTGTCCTAGGCAAGTCTATGTTGATAATTCTGGCGTCTCCACAGTTCCTGGTGTTCTGGGGTTCCTCCAGCTGGCTGCTGGCCCTGCCGCCCTGGGGCTAAAACCTCGGCTCACGTGGACCTGGGCTCGGCTCGGCTCCTGCTCTCTGCGCGCTGCCGGCTCCCAGACCACTGCGCTGGTCCTTCCTGCAGGGTGCTGGGCTGTCCTCAGCGGGAGGTTAGCTTCTCTGTGTCGTTCTGTGGGTGCTGGGGCTCCAGAAGATTTTCAGAGTCCTTTTTTTACATAGTTTGTGGAGAATCTGGGGGCAGAGAGGCTTGGACGAGCTGTTTCTACTCCGCCATCTTGGCTCCGCCCCCCGATGTTTTATAGTTTTATGTAAGCTTTTCTTTAGTAATAGTAGTGAGCAAGAAATGCCTGTCTTCAGAGTGTTTTCCTTCTTTTATTTCTCCATTACTGGCCTGCCTTTGTGGATATAGCTTAGAAAATCATCAGCATACCTAGGGTGTTTATATAAGTATCTGCTGGAATCAATTGGTTGGATTGGAGGCCTTTCAAGGGAAGAGTTCTTTTGAAGAAATAATGGGTTTGGATCTCATTCTCTTGATTGTACCCTATCCTTTTATCCATTGCCTTCTATTCCTATTCTTATTGCATTTCTAAAAGGTATGTTTTCTAGGAGGGGTCATAATTGGGAAGGGAACTGATAAACTAATCCCTTGATAATACAGAAAATGTAATTCCTGGGGGAGGTGGCACCAAGAGGGCTTGCATTTTAATAGGGCAGAAAAATATTCTATCTTGATTGTACTTCTAAGAGGACCTTGATATTAAGGAAATGATGACATGACTTACAATTGACTTTGATTTGAATGAAGGAGAGCTATGCAAAGTCACCAGCCTTACTTTTTTCTCTGGAGCCATCTGTGTCCAGTGGCCAGATATTCATCTGGACAAATGGAGATGACCCAGGATGCAGTGGGAGACCTTGGTCCTTTTCATCTAAGGTCTTTTTAAGTTCTCACTTTGAGTGAGTCAATGCCCAGATAAAATCCCACATCCTACCCGAAACCTTTTCCAACTCTTTTTTTAATTCCAGTGTCCTAATTCTATTGACTATTTCAACTTTATCCTGCATATCCCTTATTTGTACAAGATATGGTTGTTTGCATGTTGGCTCCTCAAAAGCTGAACTATCTTCCACCTTTCTTTATGTCTCCAGTGCTTGCATAGTGCCTGGCATATAGTAGGCACTTAATATATGTTCATTGACTCTCTTGGGCCAGTGCTTTTCCATTGGGAAAGTCTAGTAGTGAAATAACCAGAAATTAAAAAAAAATTTGTGCATGATAGGCCTTGTCAAGAAGTCAACACAGAACTATCCAAGGTGTGCCAAAATAGAATGGGTTGCTTTCCCATCACTGGATTTTTCAGCAAGAGCTGGATAACTGTCCATATATCAGAAGACTTAAGAAGGATTCTTGTTCAGATGGAGGGTCTCTGAGATCCCAACCCCTTGAATTCACTTTGCTTTAAGAGAGTCTTATTAACATTTGGATGATTTCCCACCTGTAACAAGTCAGGTGTTTGGATTAATAAATCTGAGTCAAAATACAGAGATTTTCCCTTGGATCCCTTGTGCAACAACAGAAGAGACAGCCTGGTATTTAAGGATACCTTGGGCAATTTTATCTCTCTCTCAGATCAAAACTCTAATAAAGGGAAACTCTGAGACTTCCAAATTCAGAGATTGAAAAAGTCATAATCTTCCATAAAAGGAAACCTGGAATGATGCCTCTAAGACAAGTATTGGACCTCCTGGTAGAATTTCTTGTGCTGTGATAATTCAGCGTGAGATATTTAGGGAAAAGGAAACCTGCCCAGTACACCTCAATTCATGTTTCATGTACAGCTACCTATTTTTCCAATCTATAAAGAAAATTCCGAACGTAGTCACAATAACAAACAAAAAACCAAAGGGCCATTATTAAATAATTTTACTAAAACAAACAAAACAAAATCAAAGTAGTATCAATAAATAATTTTACTAAAAGGTAAAGGTCTATGCTCTCAATGGAAAGAAATGCCATTCGCTGCTATGTTTACACGTAAAAATTAGCTCGTTAGAAGAAAAAAGTCAAATAAAAAGTAGTTTTTTTTTAAATACTTTTAAAATATAGTGATCAATTAAATTATCTTTTGGGAAAAAGTAACCATTTAAAATAGGTGTTAAATTCCATTTATTTAGCCATGATTGTTATGCTGATGACTCCATCTTTTTCTTGACACCCAATCTCACATTTCCAAATATCTGATGGATATTTCTGGAGTCTGAAGCTTAATCTGTACAAAACAGAACTTGTTATTTCCCCCTCTAAACCCACCCCTGCTCCCAAGTTACCAATTTCTATTACGTTCCTCACCATCACTCCACTAAAATTGTCAAGGTAGGAATTATCCTTAAATTTTCATTCAACTTCATTCCTTACTTCCAATTCATTACCAAACTTTGTTGTTTCTAGCTCCTTCAGTCCTGTTGTGAAAAGAATAAGAGTGAGCTGAGGCCTGGGTGCAGGGTAAATTTGGGTGTGGATTTACTGATAAAGCACGCCACTGCCAAGAGTATACACTCAAATCAGGCAGACCCCAAAATGGGGTACAGGCTGAGTTTATAAAGACAAAAACCACAATTGGGGAGGGGAGCTAGCATAAGCAATGACATACAGAGCTCAGAACAGCTATTGGTTGGATCTATGGCTCAGGTTAATTTGGGAATCATGGTGCAAGGTACAAGGCTGAGACCCTCCATGTGATAGGGTCCCAGCAGAACAGGGTGGAGGGTACAGGGTAGGGAGAGTAACAGGGGATATGGTATTTCACAGGACATGCTGGGGTCATGGAACAGGCCAGGGTTATGTTCTAGATGAAGGCTTTGGGAGACTGTGCTTGGTCAGCATCCTGGGTGGAGGACCTTGCTTGGTCAGCATCCTGGAACAGGGTGGTCTCTTGCATGGGATAGACTTGCCCCATGATCTCTATACAGGCTTGCACCATAATCCTTATACATGCTGCTGTTTCAAGGCTTACTGATTTAGGGAAGTTCTAACTTAAAGAAAGATAAGGGAGCACGGCACTTTGCCTTGGGTGACTTTTATCCAGGACTAGCCTTTAAGATGTTACAAGCAGTTATGGGATTTAAGATAAAGACAAAGACAAATATAAAGAGGCTTAATAGTGGGCTCCAGATCAGGTGGTATGTAATTTGGGTTACCTTACAACAGTCCCAGTATTGTCCCTTTCTCTGTAAGGATGTGTTTTTTTTCTCTACTATATGTGTATAAAATTTTTGACATTCATTTTTATTTAATTTTGAATTCAAAATTGTCTCCCTCTTCTTCACTCTCTTCTCTCCCTGCTTCTTAAGGAGGCAAACAATTTAATATAAATTATATGCATGTAGTCATGGAAAACATTTCCATATTAGTCACATTATAAAAGAACAAAACAGACAAAAGACCCAACAATAATAATGAAGGCTTTTTAAAAAGTAGCCTTCAATCTGTATTCAGACTCCATCAGTTCTTTCTCTAGAGGTGGGTAGCACTTTTTTTTTCATGACAAATCCTTCAAAATTTTCTTGGATTATTGTCATGATCAGAATAGCTAAGTCTTTCACAAGAGATCATGATGCAATGTTATTGTCACTGTGTACAATGTTTTTTTTTTTTTTTTCTGGTTTTACTCACGTTACTTTGCATTAGTTCATACTATTCTTTTCAGGTTTTCAGAAACCAACCTGCTAATATTTTCTTATAGTACAATAGTATTCAGTCACAACCATATGCCACAAATTGGTCAGCCATTCCCAAATTTATAGGCATTCCGTCAATTTCAAATTATTTGCCACCACAAAAAGAGTTACTATAAATATTTTCATACATATTAGCCATTTTCTCTTTTTCTTTGGTATCTTTGGCATACATAACTAGTAGCTGTATTGCTGTTTTGAAGAATATACACAGTTTTTTAGCCATTTGGACATAGTTCCAAATTGATGTCTAGAATGGTTAATTAGTTCATAATTCTTTCAAAGTTCATTAGTGTCCTATTTTCCCACATTTCTTCCAATACTTGTCATTTTCTTTTTCTGTCATGTTAGCCAACCTTATATGGGTGAGGTAGTAGCTCAGAGTTCTTTTAATTTGTTTTTCTCTAATTAACGGTGATTTATAGCATTTTTTCTTATGATTATAGATATCTTTGAGTTCTTCTGAAAGCTGCCTCTTCATACCTTTTGACGATTTATCAAATGGAGAATGACTGCACATCTTGACTCCCAATTATAAGCAAAATAGTATTAATCATAGTATATATATATATATATATATATATATATATATATATTTTAAATATTTGATTTTAAAAGGAAGATAAGCAACTCAGTATATGCTGCACATGTGTAGCTATGCAAAACATTATCATAGTAGATATATTGTAAAAGACTGACTATATTTCCCTCCCTCCCATCCCACCTTCCACCTGTTCCACTCCCCACCTTGATCCTGCCCCTTTTCAAAAGTGGGTGCTTCCAACTTCCCGCCCCACCCCAGCCCTCCCTCCCCTTCACCACCTTCCCCCATCACCCTCCCCTCCACGCTCCTGTAGGGTGGGACACCCTATTTAGTATGCATAATCATTCTCTCCCTGGTACAAATTCAATGAGAATAAGGTTTTGGCTTTTTGCCTTCCTGTTCCTCCCCTCCCCTGCAACCACCTTCCCTTACCTCCTCTAAACAAGACAGCTCACCCCATTGTCTCTCCCCATTCCCCCTCACCACATTACTTTCTCACCTCTAAACCTTACCTTTTAAGTATCATCCCTTCCTAATAAATTGGACCTATGTCCTCTATCTATATATATCTCAAAACATATATACACACATTCACATATGTATTCATATGCCCATATACCCTTCTTCAACTATTTTCAAAATGAGAAAACTTTCATCAGTTACAGTTATTGTTTTTCCCTGTAGGAATGTATCAACTTTGATAAGTTCATGGTGATTTCTTTTCCCTGTTTACCTTTCAAGCATCTCTTGCTTCTTGTATCTGAATGTCAAATTTTCTATTCAACTCTGATTTTTTCCTCAAGAATGCTTGAAAGTCCTCTATTCCACTGAATAACCAAATTTTCCCCTGAAATATGATACTAAGTTTTGCTGGGTAGGTGATTCTTGGTTTTCATACCAGGTCCTTTGACCTGCAGAATATCATATTCCATGCCCTTTGATCCCTCAGTGTAGAAGCTTCCAGATCCTGTGTTATCCTGATTGTGTTTCCACAATATTGAAATTGTTTCTTCCTGGCTGCTTGTAATATTCTCTCCTTGATCTGGGAATTCTGGAACCTGGCTACAATATTCCTAGGAGTTTTCTTTTGGGTATCTTTTTCAGGAGGTGATCTGTGGATTCTTTCAACCTCTATTTTGCCCTCTGGGTCTAAAACATCTGGGCAGTTTTCCTTGAGAATTTCTTAAAGGATGGTTTCTAGATTCTTTCTTTCACCATGGTTTTCAGGTAGTCCAATAATTTTTAGATTTTCTTTCCTGGATCTATTTTCCAGGTCAATGGTTTTTCCCATGAGATATTTCACATTGCCTTCTATTCTTTCATTTGTTTGGATCTGTTTAATAATATCTTGATTTATCATAAAGTCACTAGCTCCCATTTGCTCCAATCTAATTCTGAAGGAATGATTCTCCTCAGTGAGCTTTTGAGATTCTTTTTGTATCTAGCAAATTTGGCTTTTTAAGGCATTCTTCTCTTCATTGCCTTTTTGAGCCTCTTTTTGCCATTTGAGTTAGTATATTTTTTAAGGTGTTATTTTCCTCTGTCAGGCTGTTGACTCTCATTTTATACTTTCCCTGTATCCTTCTAATTTCTCTTCCCAATTTTTCCTCCACTTCTCTTATCTGCTTCTTAAGGTCCTCTATGACATGTAACCAGCTTGTATTTTCATTTGGGGATTTTGGTGCAGGAGTTCTGACCTCACAGTCCTCCTCCTGTTCCATGCTTTGATCCTCTTTGCCCCCCAAATAGGAATCTAATGTTGCATTTTTCTGTTTATTTTGTTTCCTTTGCCTAGGCATGTTGCCACTCAATTACTTGACTTTTGGGCTTGTTGCTACAGTAGGACTTTGCCACCAGCCAGGGGAGCTTCCCTCCCAAATGTTGGGGTTTTCTCAACTTCCAGAGGTATTAATTGGGTGGCCTCTGTGAAGCCTTTAAATGCTCTGGCAAGCTGGTCACACACCCTAAGACCTCCACCCCAGACCACAATCCAGATTCAAGAAGGGTAAAGCAAGAGAGCTTACCCCCCAGACTGATTGCCGGATCCCCCTACAGTTTGCAGGCCAAGAGCTGAAGATGCAATGCAGCCACATTGTGCAGGATGAGCCAGCTCCTCAGCAGCTTCTGGCGCCCAGGGGAAGAAGCTGAAGCATTCTCCCAACCAGTCCCAAAGTCAATAGGGCCCTAACCTCTCACTTTGTCCTAGTCATCTATGTGTTGATAATTCTAGGAATTCCACAGCTGCTGGTTTTCTGGGGTCCCTCCAACCAGCTGCTGGTCTGGCTGCCCTCAGGCTAAAACCATGACTCACATTGGCCTGGGCTCAGCTCCCAGAGTACTGTGCTGGCAGCTCGCTGCCAGGCTGCAGGACTGTCCTCGGAGGGAGGTTAGCTTCTCTGTGTCATTTTGTGGGTTCTGGATCTCCAGAGGTCGTTCAGAGTCCCCTTTTACATACTTTTGAGGTGGTGTGGGCTGGAGTTCAGTGGAAGTGCCATTTCTACTCCACCATCTTGACTCTGCCCCTCTAATTTCAATTTTATTAACCTCTCCTTTGGTTTTCAATATTTCTAATTTAGTATTTAATTGGGGATTTTCAATTTCTTATTTTTCTAGCTTTTTCAATTGCATGGCCAAGCCATTGACCCCATTTTATCTAATTTATTCATGTACGTACTCAGGGATATAAATCTTCCCCTAAGAACTGCCTTTAATGCACCCCACAAATTTTCGATATGTTCTCTTATTATTATTTGTCTCATTATTATAATTCTCTTGAACAAAATTACTGATTGTTTCTATAATTTCTTGTTTGACTCGTCCATTCTTTAGGATTAAATTGTTTAGTTTCCAATTAGTTTTAAGTCTATCTTTCCATGACCTTTTATTGCATATAATTTTTATTGCATCATTATCTGAGAATGATGCATTTAATATTTCTGCCTTTTTGCATTGGATTGTGAGGTTTTTATGCCTTAGTACATAGTGTATTTTTGATTATGTACCATGACCCACTGAGAAGATTGTATATTCCTTTTTATCACCATTCAGTTTTCTCCAGAGATCTATCATATCTAGCCTCTCTAAAATTCTATTTGCCTCCTTAACTTCTTTCTTGTTTATTTTGAGGTTAGATTTATCAAGTTCAGAGGGGGGAGTTTAAGGTGCCCCCACTATTATAGTTTTGCTATCTATTTCTTCCTCTAATTCCTTTATCTTCTCCTCTAGGAATTTGGTGCATATATGTTAATTAATGATATTGCTTCATTCCCAATGGTGCCGTTTAGCAGGATATAGTTTCCTTCCTTATCTCTTTTAATTAGATCTATTTTTGCTTTTGCTTTATCTGAAATAAGGATTTCTACCACTTTTTTTTTTACTTTAGCTGATGTATAATATATTCTACTTCAGCCTTTTACCTTTACCCTGTGGGTATCCTTTGTTTCATATGTGTTTATTGTAGACAGCATATTGTAGGATTATGGTTTTTAATCCATTCTGCTATCTGTCTCTATTTTATGGGAGATTACATCCCATTCACATTCACAGTAATGATGACTATCTGTCTTTTCCCCTCCATCCTATTCTCTCCTCTGGTTATGTTTTTGTTTCTTCCTTCTCCCTTCCCCTCCTTCAGGGTTTCCCTTTTGACCACCACCTCCCTCAGTGTTCACACCCAGTGACTCCCTTCTTTACCTACCCTCTCCCCTTACTACTATTTCCCTCCCCTCTAACTCCCCCGTTTTTAATCCCCACTTACCCTCCTGTAGCCTATGGGACACAATAGATTTTTATATTTATCTGAGTAGGTTGTTCTCCCTTTGATCCCAAACCAATAAAAGTAAATTTCATACAGTGCTCTTTGATCCCTCTTTGAACCAGAACCAGTGAGAATAATGTTTAAATGATGTTCGTCTCCCTCTTTCCTTCCCCTCTACTATAGTGTGTTTTTATGTCTCTTCAAATGGCATAATTTACCTTTTTCTGTCTCATCCTTTCCTTTTATCCCATTACAGTCCCTTTGACCCTTTTAATAAAGTATTTTTTTTATCATCAGATTACTTCATTCATACCTCCACAATCTATCTATATATAACTCTTTTAAAGGTCATGATTATCATATAAATTTAGATATTGACAGTTATCAGCTTCTCATATAAGGATGTGAACATTTTGCTCTTATTGCATCCCAAGTTATGTGCATGTGTGCATGAGAGTGCATGTGCGCATGTATGTATGTGTGAGTGTTGTTTTCCTTGTTTACCTTTTAATGTTTTTCTTGGGTCTTGTAATTGTAGATCAAATTTTCCATTAAGCTCTGGCTTTTTCATCAGGAAAGTCTGGAAGTCCTTTATTTCATTAAATGAACATCTCCTCACCTGAAAGATTAGGCTCAGTTTTGCCAAGGAATTAATCTTTCATTGCAGTCGTAGCTGTTTTGCCCTACAAAATATTAAATTCCAATCCCTCCAATCTTTTAATGTAGAAGCTGCTAGGTCCTGTGTGATCCTGACTATAGTTCCATGATAATTGAATTGATTCTTTTTGGCTGCTTGCAGTATTTTTTTCTTAATCTTGTAATTCTGGAATTTGGGTACTATATTGCTTGGAGTTTTCAATTTGGGATCTCTTTCAGGAGGAATCTGGTGAATTCTTTCAATAACTATTTTATCTTCTGATTACAGGACTTCAGGACAGTTTTCTTTGACAATCTCTTGGAGGATGTTGTCCAGGCTACTTTTTTTCATCATGGCTTTCTGGTAGACTAATAATTCTTAGGTTATCTCTCCTGGATCTGTTCTCTAGGTCAGTAGTTTTTCCAGTCAGATATTTTACACTTTCTTCCAATTTTTCAATCTTCATGTTTTATTTGATTGACTCTTGGTGCATCATAGAGTCCTGAGTTTCAATTTGACTGATTCTAATTTTTAGCAAATTATAGTCTTCAATTAGTTTTGAAGGTCCTTTTTTTTTTTTTTAGGGAGGTATTTTCTCCAACTACTTCACTAAGTTTAATTTTTACGGATTTGTTTTTTCAGTGAAACTTTTTTTTCCAATTTGGTCACTGTCTTCTGCCTCGCTAATTTGGTCTTTAAAATCTTTCTTACACTCCTCTAAGAATACTTTTTGGGCTTGAGACTAGTTCGTGTTTCCATCTGTGGTCTCAGGTGTGAGTATAGAGTCCATGTTGTACTCTGTATTTGGTTGTTCTTGGCCTACATAATAAGCTTGGATTGATTTCCTTGCCTTCCCCTTCTCCTTCTCAGCTTCCTTCCTTCCCATTGTAATTCCCTATTTCCTAATTTCTCAGGCTGTGAGCTAAGGGCCTGGTTGTTGACTTTGTATGCTGTAGCCTCTGGGTGTCTAGTTTGAGGCCAAAGCAGGAGTCTCATTGTTCCACCTTAGGTATGCTGAGAAGCACAGAGTAATCTGTGAAGGATGGGTGATCTGGCCACTTCAGATTTCTGCCTCTATACCCCTGGGCTACAGCTCAGGCAGGCTTTTGCTGGTCAGGTGAGTTGGGGATTGTTGGGACCTCTCCCCCTCTTCTCTTCAGGCTCTTTGCTGCCTCAGTTGTACCCCTTCTCAATGACTTCCAAGCCCAAGGCTATTTCCACTATCTTAGGATTTCACTCTGTGTGGGACACTTATCTTTGGGTTTTCTAGGTCAGGGAGGGGGAATCGGAGCAGCCAGAGTTTACTTTGTTATCCTGGGCCCTGGAAGGAGAGGCAGGCGATTTCTAAACTTCCAGGCTGAGGTCTGATAGCCCCAGGAGAAGCTACTGTCTCTGCTGGGGGTCCTGAGCTCTCTCTTACAGGCTCCAATGGATCCTCCTGTCCAGTGGTGAGATGCTGGTGAGATGGCTGTGAATCGCCATTGGGATGGGTGAATCTGCTGGCTGGGGCTTCTTCTCTCTCTGCTGTAGTCCACCCTCTAGTCTGAGCTGCTGCAGCCCCCACAATACTCCATGCTCCCCCATCCAGACTCACGTGGGCACTTTCCTGGGCTGGATTCTGCCATGCTCTGTCTCCCAGTGGATTCTGTCACTCCAAAATCTGTTCTGATTCACTTTGTAAAGTTTAGTGATGGGATTCATAGAGGAGCTTAGCAAAGTTACTGCTTCCATTCTGCCATCTTGGTTCCACCCCTGCCTTCTGCCCATTCTTTATTCAAAAAATGCATCTTCGACCTCTGTGACTTTGCATATGTCCCTTTGATCTGGAATTTTCACCCTTTATATCTTCACCTTTGAAATTTGTAACTCACTTCAAAGATCTGCTGTGACATCTATTTCCATATTCCTTTCTCTTTCCTTCCCTCACCATCACTGTATTTATTTATATCCTATATATAATTACTTGTGAAATACGTTTCTTCAATAGAATGTAAGCTTGTTAAGAGCATGGATTGTTTTCTGTGTGTATGTATATGTATCTGTTTGAATGTGTGTATATATTTACATATATATATGTGTGTGTGTGTTTCTGTCTATATACACACACATACATATATGCATAACGAAGTATTTGTGTACAAAGATATGCATGTGTGTACATATGTATATACACAGAACCTAGAACATAGTAGATGTTACTAAATTTGTGCTCCTTGAATGAATGTAACTTCTTTTATTCTTTCATGACTCCTTGAGGAAAGGCTGTTTTACCTGTGTAGGTATATTCAAGAAAAAACATAAAAATGCGTAACAGGTACCTTGTAACAAGGCAGCTGCATGGTACTGACCATTGGACTTGAAATAGATTTGACCTGAGTTCAAATCCTACCTTGGATACTTACTAGCTGTATGATTCTGGGAAAGTCATTTAATGTCTTTTAGGCCCAGTTTCTTTTTTATAAAATAGGTAATATATAGCATCTACCACACAAAGTTATTGTAAACATTAACTAAATTAGCAAATATAAAGCAATTTACAAATCTTATATTTCCATATAAATGCTAGCTATTTATAAATATAATAAATTTAATTGTTAGCCTTTTGAAAAAGAAAGCCTTTGATATGCACCATTCTGCAGCTGGAAAGCATGTTTTGGGGAACCCCTCTGCTGTCCTGGTATGTTTTCATTGAACTGGTTTCCTCTGATCTCACCAGGTATAGATTTGCACTCTTGCTATCTAATGACTGAGAGGGAACACAGGCCCAGTTCCATGGGACCACTCTAGTCCAACAAAGCAGGTTTCCCCTGGTACATAGAGAAATGCCTCTAAAATAGAATTCCAAGAGAAAGCATTCCTGAACAGCATTCCTGATGAAATCTTGGGATTTATCAAGTATATTAATATATTTATAGGCTGCAATAGATTTTCTGCATTAACATTCCTTTTTAAATTTCTGATATTTATTTAAACTTGTTATGGGAATTTACAGAGATATTTACCTAAATTATCTCTTCTTCTATGATAAAAAGAATAAATGTCTGTGATACAATGCTGCTTAGTCTTAAAGGGGAGAAAAGAAAAAAAAAGTTTGGTCAATGTGAGTGCTGTCAGTGTAAGTTTTAAGAAATGGAAAATTATACATATATGTGCATATGTATATGTTTGTATGTGTATGTGTGTGTTTCTAAACTGGATACATTTCTTTATAAAACCCAATAAGAGATTCATTAATAATTTTTATCTAGTGCTTCTTTAATTTTTAGACTAATTCTAACTAGTTAAGATAGTTTAATTTTTTTTTCTTTTTGGAGGTCGAAAGGCAGGGCAATTGGGGTTAAGTGACTTGCCCAAGGTCACATGGCTAATAAGTGTTAAGGGTCTGAGATTGGATTTGAACTCAGGTCCTCCTGACTCCAGGGCCAGTGCTCTATTCACTGTGCCACCTACCTGCCCCTAGTTAAGATATTTTAAATTTTCATAGTAATAGATCTAGAAAAAGTATTTTTAGAAGACAGGTATTAAATTAATTCAGTGGATCTCTGATTATCCCAATGTAATCACCAAGGGTTCTAAATGGAACCCACTCATATTTCATCTTGTGTGATTCTTGTCTATGTCTACTCATAGATCTTACTCAATATGCTGGAATCCTTCCTCTCAACCTGTATTATCCAAGTTTAGTTGTTGTTGTTGTTTTTATCATATAACTCTATCAATAAAAAGCAACACAAATTAGTATCAGTACATTCTTCCTCCCTATGTAGGTACCTTTACTCATTTATAAATTATTTAATATACCAGATGTCCCTTGGGGGTGGCTAGGTGTCGCAGTGAGTAGAGCGTCGGCCCTGGAGTTAGAAGGACCTGAGTTCGGATCTGGCCTCAGACAGTTAACATACACAGAAACAAAAAAAAAAACCTAGCCGTGTGACCTTGGGCAAGTCACTTAACCCCAATTGCCCTCCAAAAAGCAAAAATATACATACATACATACATACATACATACATACTTTTGGGACAGATGTCCCAAAAGTCTTAGTGCATTTTAAGCTATTAAAGATTAAAACTGCACTAAGAAATTGGCAAGTTCTATACTGCCTATTAGTTATATACATTATAAAACTTACATATAGATAGAAAGCAAAAAAGGCTCAGGCAAGAATAAACATTTTTGGGAAAAACTATTAATGGGCAAAACTACTTTTTCCAACTAAAATATTATTTTTATTAGTATTTTAGAGAGAGCACTGCAGTTGAATATACTTCATTTTTAGTTGTGTTGTCATGTTTTATGATATAGTAATAGGAAAGTCTATTTCTAAGTTCATTTTATTTTAATACTTGGTTTTAATGGTTGTCATAGCTAAAAAAAAAAATCAAAATACCTCCCCCAAATGTTTAGACCCCAAGAGAAAAAAATGCAGTATTGACTGCACTTCCTAAATCATGATATTAATTTTTCAGCCCATTCATCCACAATGAAAAGTTTTTGCTGAAGTGCAGCAAGTAAATTTCCATTTTCCCTGATGACTAATCAGTTACTTTTGAAAACTCATTACAAATTTCAGCATTTATATACATTTGATTAATGGGTTCAAAACCCACCTAAATTTTTCATTTGTAAGATCCTTAAACAGATTAGAAAACTATTTCCAAGATTAATTGTTCAAATACAGTCATTTTTATAGATTATAAATTTATATTGCTTTCATCAATCTTCATAGGACCGGGTAAGGATTCAGGAGCATAGGTCAGCACTGTTGGATGCTACAAAGAAGTCGAGAAAGATAAGGATTGAGAAAGATTTGGCCATTTAGATATTTTTGGTAGTGCTAAGGAGAACAGTTTCAGTTGAGTGTTGTTCTTGAAGGAATTAGAAAATTCAGTAGTCAGACAGTTTGGAGGAAAGAAAATAGTAATGAGATTTGTAATTCGGATCACAACCAATCCATTCTTGGTTATCCTGAGCTCTTCGACCTTTCCTATTAAAAAGCAGAATAAAACAGAGGAAAAAGTAGATGGGATGAGGAAAAAGTAGGGGGGCAATGAGGAGGGAAGGGCAGGGCCCATTTACCTTCTCCTGTGCTAAAGCATAGAGTTTATACACTGAAGGGCATCTATGAGAGCTAAGGAGATTATTTCCAAGTGAAGATATGTAGCTGCTGGTGAAAGAGGGACAGGAAATTTTCTCTGTAAAGCTACTACAGGGCCCTAGATTAGTTTAGAGCTGCCCACAGGGATGATAGCTCCATGGTTCCTTGGGACTAGGCTTTCTGAGGGGTTGGAATAAGAAATGTTTAAATATAATGGGAAAAGAGGGATTTGTAATTATTTGTGTTAGAAATATTTGTCATTGTTAGGGAAATGAAGGCAACCTATCTTCTTACCCTTTAATTACTTGATCACACACCCCTTGGCTTCCTGGAAGTCTAGGATTCCGACTCTGGAGACCACTGCCTGAGATCTCTTGACCTTCCTTAGATAATAATGAACCATGAACAGTGGACATTAGTTATCTCTCTTCTCCCATTGTATGGCCAGATCCACCTCTTTCCAGTATAATACATATAAATAACAAACAAAAAAGAGGCAAAAATTTTGACTAGTTATTTGCCACAGAGATTTTATTTTGTCTTTGTAATGGTAGGATGACCTTGAAGTCAGGATAACCTGTGTTCCAGCCTTTCATCTGACCCAGACTGACTGGGTTGTGTGAGCCTGGGCAAGTCACTTAAAACCTCAGTATCACTGGCAACTCTAAAATTATCAGTTATAGAGGAAGAGGTATTCTGTATTTATAGAAGGAGTTACATCCTGGGGGAAGACCTTACACTGATAAAATCCAAGGGGTAGCACACAAATGAATAAATAAATAAAGTTGAAGTGCTCTTTACCACTGAAGAAGCATGGTGTACTAGTTTTATTGAACACAAATTCATGCTGTGTAAATATCATATTAACGACCATATAGCACTTTATGGAGGCTTAATTTACAAAACGTTTTACCTGCTTTATTTCACACAATCCTCACAATAATCTTTTGATGTAGGAAGTGCAAATATTATGTAAAACTTTTTTTTTTTTAATTTTTACTTTGTAATGAGATTTTGTAGACCTTTGGGGGTTTCTCTGCATTTTAGTGGTGGGGAAACTGAGATTCAGAGAAGCTGAGTTAACTTCAAGCAATACAGCTAGGAAATGCAGAACTATGATTTATATAAATTCTGAGTGTTCTTTTTGCAATTTAAGTAGGTAAAGGATATCAATCAATTAATCATAACACACTCACTTTGGCACCTACTATGTGCCAAAAGTGGGGCACATAAGTGATGCATTGGATAGAGCACCAGGCCTGGAGTTAGGAAGATCTCAGTTCAAGTCCAAATTTTAGACACTAGCTGCACGACTGGGCAATTTACTTAATCCTGTTTGGCTC
Organism: Gymnobelideus leadbeateri; assembly: GCA_011680675.1. Taxonomy (NCBI): domain Eukaryota; kingdom Metazoa; phylum Chordata; class Mammalia; order Diprotodontia; family Petauridae; genus Gymnobelideus; species Gymnobelideus leadbeateri. The sequence goes on along the minus strand of WOXC01011656.1, from coordinate 51,890 downwards.
AGTTTCCTCATGTGTAAAATGATTTGGGGTTAAAAAGAGTTGGACACAAGTCAGACGACTGAACAACAAATCTGGTAAGCATCGTGCTACATGCAGACAATACGAAGACAGAAACGAAACAACCCTCCTCTGTACGAAGATAACATATGATATGAAACAACTACATACTAATTATTACAAATAAATATAGGGTTGTTTAATAGCAAGGCAGTAGCCATTGGGAGTGAAGGGAAATCATGGAAAGTCTACCTTAGGTAGTAATATTTGAGCCAGACTTTGAAGAAAACAAAATTTGGCTTCCTTTCTGGTCTCTGTCCAATAGATTGAAATTATTTTCCCTGCTCTTAAAAAAGAATAGTAACTTTCTATGTAGTTCATGATTTTGCTGCCCAATCTTTATTTGTCAGCAGCAGGAACACACTTTTTTTTTTCTTTTTGCGCCTATTGCATGCAATGGGCCTTGCTGTGAACAGCTTTGCTTTAAAAAAAAAAAATCCTGCCTTAAATTTAGGAAAATAAAAGGGGGGACAGCTGTATGAATGTTAATGCTATGGAGATCAGAAAAATGCAATATGTTAACTTATTTGTGACAAACAAATAGTGTTATTCACAACGACCATTATTAACAGGAAATTTGTCAAATGTTGTGTATTACTTAAAATCATCAGTGGCAAGTCATAATATTTAAGAGAGGAGGTATGGAAATTTTGCATCATGTAGATTTTGAGGCACATACAGTGTCATCATGTCTGTTGTCACTGAGATGAGTTTCCAAGAAAAATGGCCACATCATCATTTGAAATAAGAGATGCAAATGAATGATAGGTCTCTATTTTCTCAGCATTGCTTTCCCTGCCACAATATGGGAAGTGGGAATATGATTACTGATTGAAGCATATGGTTAATGAGAAATTAATAGCAATGAAACATGATGTAATAATGCAAGACGTGGTATTCCTACTGTGATAGGAGAGCACCACAATTCAGCTAACTGGTCATTATCTCCGATGTCACATGCCCGTGAAGAAAAATTATCCACAAGATGAGAGAGGGCATTTTCTTAACATTTTTATCAACCAGAGAGGGTGGTAAATTTGTTTATATTTACTCATGTGTGTGTCTGTATGCAGTGACACATTTCATTCATTCATTCATTCATTCATTCGAGAGAGAGAGAGGAGAAGGATTAGAATCTATGATATCACTGATGTTGTGAATTCCTGGTATAGAATGTGGAAAAGTCCTCTATCAATGTAACTTGGCAATTCTTTTGTTGCAAGTATATTTATTGGATTTGATTGATGGATTGATTGATTAAAGCAGACCTACATAACTTGGCAGTAGGTAGGGGCCCAAATTAAAATAGGCTAAACTTCTTTAGGCCAGAGATAGGTTAGTCTGGAGACAGACTGACAATGGTTGGCTGCAGTACGTCACATGACAAACAGGAGAGAGTGTGCAGTGGCAACCCTACATTTTTCCAGGCCATACAAACTCCATGGGTGATTGCAAGCAGCCATATGTTGTACAAGCCTGGATTAAAGAGATACTTGAGTTATAGGGGATATGGGGACTGACTTGCCCACGATCACATGACTAGTATGAGTCACGTGTAGTCCTTGGACCCATATCTTCCAGCCTTTTTTGCCAGCCCTCAAGCCACGAGGCCATGCTGTCATGTGTGACAATAATGGGTATTATGAAACTTCAGTTTTACAATATTAGCCAATAGTAACAAAATGTAATTCATTTACAGTAAATATTGTTTACATTTCATATGATGCCTGAACCACAGACAGGCAAACAAGCATAGCACAAATACTTATGATCGATTATGTGACTAAATAGTACACTGTGAACAAATTGAACAAAAATATCAAATCCATACTGAAAGCCTACCTGATGTCACCATGTCATAATTAGGCCAGGTTTGGTTCAGATAGAACATTTCTGGATCCAACTGAGAGCTTAAATGAAGAATAATCATGTTTGTACTGCCATTTTTTTTATTTTTTCCCTTAAAAGAATATTATTTTAATTCACTTCCACAAACAGGTTTGAGAGGAAAGAACATTTGTTCTTTGCATAGTCTTGTCTAAGTACAAACCTATTTTTATAAACATCTAATTCTGTTATTGCCACGTAAAGTTCACAATGTCCCTCTCCTCTCTACTGTCTGGTATTTTTTTAATATATTTTTGACCTGGGACTTCAATTGAAGTTCCAGTTTTTTGTTTGTTTCTCTTTATTTGTTTTTGTTTTTTGTTTTTTAGAGACTGCAGTTATCCCCAGGACAAATATCTCTGCCTCTCTGTCACATTTTGATTCCCAATACAAGACTGAATAGAAGTTTAAGTCTTCATTTATCATAGTATATGCTATCTTCTTAAATCACCTTTTAGGTCTCAACAATAAACTGACCTTTCCTTACAAGAGAAACATGTTGGGAATTGGACCTTGGAATTCTAGATGAGATACAAGGATGGATTCAGTGTGTAAATGGGAAAAACTGTCTTTGTATAAGCTTTAAACACCATACATGTAGAGAACAATTATAGCAATATCTATACTGGAGAAGGTTTAGGAGTATAAACTTTGAGTTAGAGCTAGAAAGAGACTAAACAGTCATCCACACCAACCTCCTCACGTTATTGATGTAGAAACAGAAGACCAATGCTGTTATATGATTCACTAAAGGACAAATGGCAAGCATCATAGCTGAGATTTGAACTCAGGGCTTCTGAAAACAAATCTAGCATTCTTTCCTTTCTATTTGCAGTTACAAGCATGTGCATACTTGATGGAATTTGTGCATTTTCACCTAGACCCCACACTAAAGAAATGATAAAAATAACAGTGAAAAGGAGGTGACTTTCTTCCTTACAAACTTATAGCTTGGTGGCACAGTGGACCTGGAGTCAGGAAGATCTGAGCTCAGATCTGTACTCAAACACTTACTGACGGATAATGGAGCAGTTTAACCTCTTTCTGCCTCAGTTTCCTCAAATGTATAAAAAAGAACAATAATTACTTCATGGAAGGGTTTTTGTAAGGATACAAGACAATATTTGTAAAATAATTTGAAAATATTAAAATACTACATAAATGCTAGTTGTTATTGTTAATGTTGTTACTGTTATTTTGGGAGGAGAGTTTTAATTAAGGCCACTTAAGATGTTTCCTGTTAATGCATCACCTGACATAATGCTAGTTTCTTCCATTACAATACATTAAAATTTCTATATCACTCTTTAAGGTTTGCAAAGAGTTTTCCAACTGTTATTTTATCCTTAAAACGACCCTGAGAAGTAGATGCTATTATTTTACTTTCACCAGTGAGGAAACTGAGACAAATAGAGGTTAAGTGATTTACCCTCAGTCACATTGCTACTTATAAAGATATGATTTACAAGTGCATAAGTAAGGGAAATAAAATCTGAAGTACTTGTGAAAGAATATAACACCTAGACACTTTGAGAGGAGAGATAGCATAAAGTTTTTACATTAGATTTAATCAATTTAGGGAATTCCTGAAGTAGAGACTCCCTTCACTGATGTAAATCAGTAGCTTTTCAATAATTATAGCTTCCTGTAATTGCCTGAGGCTTATAAAGTTTAAATGACTTGACCAGGGTAATACAGCAGGTATGTGTCAGAAACAGGACTGGAACCTAGGGCTTCAAGGCCCATATTGCTACCATTGTGTCCACTGCCTTAGTACACATAGTAAGTATTTAATACATATTTGTTAATTTGAATTAAATTCAAAGTAGTAAAATAATTCACTGTTGTGAATGTTCAATTTCTCAATTTATGAGTATCTTATGAAAATGAACCATAGCCAAACTTGTATTTTTGTTAGTTTACAAATTTACACTTTCCTTCTTATAGCACTTCAAGTAAGCTCTTTTTTTTTCAAAATTAGTTCACATGAGTCTTTAAATTTAATGTCACATCTTAAGACAGTGGGGTGATATTTTCTTAAATTAACTACCATGAAAATTTAGAATTTGATAGCTAAGATGATAGCTGTTTGAATAAAAGGAAGAAAAGAAAAAATATTAGCTTGGTCTGTACTTGCCAATTAAGGGTAAAATAATATTTTCCTTGGGGGAAGCTAAGTGGTGCAGTGGATAGAACACCAGGCTGGGAATCAGGAAGATCTGAGTTTAAAGCTGGCCTTAGACACTAGCTATACGACCTTGGGCAAGTCATGTAACCCTCTTTGGTTCAGTTTCCTTATCTATAAAATGAGCTGGAGAAGGAAATGGAAAACTGGGTATCTTTGCCAAGAAAACCCCAAAAGGGTCACAAAGAGTTGGACATGACTGAAATGACTCAACAACAACAATGACAACACATTTCTCTTTAGTGATTTTTGAGGAAATTGAGTAAAAAATAGTCTGTATGTCCAACACAATCTAAAGAGAATCCCTATTAACCAAGAAGATTTAAGTTTATTCATTTATGTTCCATTTATGTCTTTAACAAAAAAGAAAGAAGAAAAAGATTGCTTTATTTCATATGTGATGAATTATCACGATAAGAAAAATCTCTACTAAGGGGTCAATCTTCTATTAATAATTGATCAAAATAGATATACCCTTTGGCTAAGATCAGTATACCCCATGCCTTCCTAATGTGATAGGACTAACTAATGCTTGTAGTCAATTGGCAAGTATTGGAAATATATCTTTGTTGTTTAATTGTTTCATGTGTATTAGAATCTTTGTCATCCAGTTTGGGTCTTTCTTTTCTATGGTGGTTTGCCATTTACTACTCGGGTTCATTTTATAAATGAGGAAACTGAGGTGAATAGGGTTAAGTGACTTGCCCACACCTACACAGCTAGTAAGTATCTGAGGTCAGATTTTAACTCTGGTCTTCTCGATTTCCAACCTGGCATTCTATGTACTGCACTACCTAGCAGCCCCAGGACACAGTAGATACTTAATAAATGCTTATCAACTTTATATATCTTAAAAGGAATGAAGATTATAAATCTAGACCTGTGATTTTATCCATATAGGGATGTCTTAGTGTGAAAGCTCTCTCCATCTGTCAAAATCAACAACTTATACTTACTTAGTTACTTAGTTATCATAAATAGATAGGAAGATAGATAGATAGATAGATAGATAGATGATAGATAGATAGATAATCTAGTAAAGGGCTTCTCAATGACTTGATCACCATGCTGCAGTGGGTCCAAAGGAGAGTGAAGGAATGGCAAAGAAATCTGAAACCATTTCACATGGAGTCATCAAATGAATTAAATAAATTTATTATTGGAAAAGAAGACTTAAGGAGGAGTTTAAAAAAGATATTGTTTTTTGTTATTTTGATTTTTTTTTTTTTGCCTTTTGGAGGGCAATTGGGGTTAAGTAACTTGCCCAAGGTCACATGGCTAGGTTTTTTATCTGTGTGTTCATTAAGTGTCTGAGGCTGGATCCAAACTCAGGTCCTTCTGACTCCAGGGCTGACGCTCTACTCACTGAGCCACCTACCCGCCCCTGTAAACAAGACATTGTTTAAAATTCCTTCTTATACTACCCATTTCTAGAAGTATCTTCAATAATTCATTTGCTTTTATTTCTCCCACTGATTTAATTTTCTTCTCCCTATTTTTTAAATGTTGTTGCTTTGTATTTTTTCTACATATGCATATAGACATGGTAAGTGTGAACATTTTTTTTCTAGTCCTGATTTCTTCCTTCCATCATCTCATCTCTCCACACTAGGACCATTGAAGGCAAAAAGTAGGACTACCATTAAATAGCCTTGAGTTTTCCTCCTAACTCTTTTACCAGAGATACTCTATCTCTAGATAAAGCCTTATTGTTTTACATATTAATCATCTACTTTGGGACACAGTATTCCATTATAGATTTATAACAAAATGCATTAGCCCTTCCCCACTTTTGGACATATGGGTTATTTTTAAGCTGTTAAAATATTGGATATTAAGAATAACAATGTTCTTAATATTTTTTAAACCAATGAAATTGCTATCTCAGTAATGATATAATTTGGATTTTGCTGATTATTAGAGAATTTCAAGTTTGCTTCTCTGATTTTTCCTTTTGTGTTTATGGAAAATTTGTGGTTCCTGCTCTTTAATTTTTTAAAATATTATTTGCCAATTCATCTATGGGGGTGGTGGTTTTTCTTTTACATTTGTGTCAACTTTTTATAGATTTTGGTTGTCAGAATTTTATATATTGCATTTTATTTGCAGTAAATATATCTGATTTGTCATATATATGAGTTTTCTATATTCTTTTTTCTTTCCTCATTTTGGATTCATTGCTCTTTGTTTTACTGATCATATACTATACACACATATATAAAACAAATGAGGTAGATTTGGTTTTATATATATATGTGTATGTGTATATGCATATATATATATATATATATATTGAATATGAGGGAACATATAATGAGATGTTTCTTATTTTTTCCTCAGATTATTTGTTTAATAGTTAACAATTTTCTTACTTTTCACAATAATGATAAATATATCATTACATTTACTTCTAATTTAGTAGGATGCATTTTTTTTTGTATATTTAGAACATTGATCCATTTGGAATTCATCCTTTTCCTAGTTATTATAGTGATATGACATGTCATTTTTCCCTTTTCATTTTTCTTGGGCTCTTACTGACACCCATTGTACCAGATGGTTTATATTTCTTTCCAATATTCTATAATCTTGGAAGTTTGAGACTATATATATATATTTTTTTTTTTTCATTTTCCAGATAATCTGTTGTTTTGATTTGTTTGTTGTTGTTGTTTTTGCTTTTGTTTTTGGAGGGGGGAAGGTAGGTCAATTGGGGTTAAGTGACTTGCCCAAGGTTATACAGCTAGTAAGTGTTAAGTGTCTGAGGCTGGATTTGAACTCAGGTCCTTCTGACTCCAGGGCTGGTGCTCTATTCACTGAGCCACCTAACCACCCCTGATCACCCCTGATATCTATTCTTTTGAAAGGCCTTTTGGAAAATCTACATTCAAATATTTTTATTAATTATTATTTTATTGTAGTATCACAATATTTAACAAAAATCACTTTTCCTTGATTTGTCCTTTTTCTTCTACATAAAATATTTTATCATTGTATCAAATTCTACAAGTACAACACTTCTCTAGCACCTTTATTATTGCATTAAATCTATAAATCTTTTGGGATCACATTTAGCCATATTGGCTATCTTTGAACTTATTTTTTATTTATGTCCATTAAAATTATTTTTGAAATCTCTTTCTTTAATCTGTGTTAGTTTTCTAATTCCCAAGTATTGGATACATTTGGAGTAACAATTTATATTTCTCTTTCTGTTAATTTCTTTTAAGTTCTGTCAGTAATATATAAAAATTTAAGTGTATGTAGTTCTTTTTCATTCACTATCTGAGCTTTGGTTAAGCCTTGCTTTTCCTTTTTAAATTAATAGAGAATTATATTATCAACAAAAGAAATAGTCTAACCCCCTCTTTTTGTACCTTATTCTATATATAGCATGTCTATGCTATGCCATATAATAATATTGAAAGTGATAAGTTCAAATTTACCTTTGTTCTTAGGGAGAATAGCACAGGTAATACTCCACTTCATATAAAATTAACTATCTATTTCACATAATTTCAAGCATCATTGAAAAATAAAGAAAAATACTTCTATTCCATTAATTGTAGTGTTTTCTTATCCTAAAGGGACATTGTATTTTACAAATTGTCTGCATCTATTGATATCATCTTTTTTTTTTTTTATGGAAGGGATGGAAGGAGTGGTAAGAACCTGGATTTAGAGTGAGGAAAAACCTGAATTTGAGTCTAATTTCTAATACTTAATAACTGTGTGTCCAAAGAAAAGTCCATTTAGCAATATTATGTTCCATGTATTCACCTGTAAAGTGTGAGTAGTATTATTACATATATCATTTTGTCCAAAAGGATCTAGTGAGAAATAAATGAGAAATTATAAGTAAAGTGTTTCCTAAACATTAAAACATCTTCTAAATATGAAATATATTTTCCTTATTTATATGATTTATCACAATTCTTTTGCTATCAATCCATGTTTGCTTTACTAGTATAAAACCTACTTTTCCATACTGAGTAATTTTAAATATGTTGCTATATCTTCTTTCCAAGTATTTTATTTAACTTATTTTTCATTGATGGCTATTAATGTTAATGGTCTGCTCTTCTCTCTTTTGGTCTTATATTTGTCTTATAGAAAAAAAAAGAAGAAAGATTACCATCTTTATTGTGGAAAACAGTTTAAACAGGAAAAGGATTAGCTCTTATTTGAATTTTGCTAGAAGTGATTTATGAATCAGTTTGGTCTTAGTGCTCAATTGCATAGTCACTCATTAAAGACCTGTTTAATTCATCCTTCTTAGGATGTCTATCTATCTATGAATATATATATTTGTTTGTTGCTTTTTTGTTTTTTTACAAATGAGAAAAAAATAGAGGAAATTATTGTTATAGTGGGTAGAGTTCTAGACTGGTACCAGGAAGGCTTAAGTTCAAATCTAGCCTTAGATATTTAATAGGCATGTGATCCTAGGCAAGTCACTTAATCTCTGGTTGCTTTGGTTTCCTCAGCTGTAAAATGGGTGTAATATTAACCTACCTCTCAGAATTTTTTGAGAATCAAATGAGATAAATATTCCTAAAAATTGTTTAGCATAGTTCCAGTCATATAGTAGGCACTATATAAATATTCATTCCCTTTTCCTTCCCTTATTTTTAGTTTGTTTTACAGATAGCTATATATAATTTCAGATATTTTTTTCTCTCAGTCATTATACTATTCATTTTTAAATGAGGTATTTTTTCACCTTTCTATAGTCATTAGCTTTCAATTACATATAGAAGAGGTAAACATAAGTCATGAGCATTACAAAAAAATCATTTTTCCATTAGGAAAAATAATAGTGTCACTTAATATCAAAACAAATGTAATTGAACAATAAAAGTGACTAATACTTGTAACTAAAAGCTACTTACTATTAATAATTTTCGAATAAAGATGAACAAAGTATAAAATTCCAGTAGAATAATTTATTTCCTGTAACTTTTAAATGCCTAGTTTGACTTATAATTCAAACATTTATAGCAAGTGTTAGTATTGTGGAATACAGTTCTACAAAATTTAGTAAACCAATTAAAATTCATAAAAAGTATCACAGTGTGTTAATGTTATCAATGGAATTATTTATTAAACAGATTATTCTGTTAAATATTGTCACCAATAATAAGTTGAATAGCTATATTTTTCTCTCTTTAAAATATTATTTTTTATTTTGAAACATGTTTTAATTTTTGACATATAGTTTCTTGAAAATTTGACAGGAAAATACTCTGTTGAAAAATTTGATTCTCAATGCTTTCTCTAGTCTGAATCAAGATAAAAAAGAAAAAGAAAAGCAAATAGTATACAGGAAAAAAAAAAACAGGGGGTTTTTTGGTTGTTTTTTTTTAACCAATGATACTTTTTTCTTTTTTTGCTTTTCGGAGGGCAATTGGGTTTAAGTGACTTGCCCAAATTCACACGGCTAGTAATTGTGTCAAGTGTTGAGGCTGGATTTGAACTCACGTCCTTCTGACTCCAGGGCTGGTGCTCTATTCACTATGCCACCTAGCTGTCCCTAACCAATGATATTTAAAACAAACTGTCAAAAAAGGAATGTTTTCGGGATATAGCTTCTGCTGCTGTGCTTAAAAGCACCTGAAAGTACCCTCTTTCTGGATGCTTTCACAGATTTATTAATTGAAAAGAATTAGAAAACTGAATTTTATATATCTTTATTGCAGCATCATAAAAATTCAGGAATGTTACTATTTTTATTTTCAACACTTCAAGAAAAGGAAATAATTTTACATGCGTATTTATTTCTTTTTCTAGGTTGTAAAAATATTTTTTTAGCTTAAAGTCATCAAGAGAATAAATTTCATAGTTCTAAAATTTTTGTTACTGATTATTTCATCAACATATATGTGTATGTATGTATATACACATATACATACATACATACATTATGCATTAGATCTAAGGATCTAAAGAACTGCCTTCTTTATTTCCATTATGTGCATTCTATTCACTACATTTTTTATAAGACGAAGTAGCCCAGCATCTCTTAAGAATCTCAAATCTTTGTTTGCCATTTTTCTACCTGATAATATCCACCACTCAGCCTCCCCCGCCTCAAGCCCTTGAGTAGTTAAAATGTAAAGGAATCTCTAATTTTGCAGATCTAGTTTTGGACACTGTTTTATAGTGATATACTTGATAGCTATATTTTGTTTCCACTCATGTCAAATGTCTACTGCAACAAAAATCATCCATAGAATACATCAGCATAGTTTAATGGATGAAGAAATAACCTTGGAGTCAGGAGGAGATGAGATCAATTCCCATCTCTGACAAGTGATGTTGTGGAAGTCACTTAACCTCTTAGTGCCCTGGGTAGCTTTCTCTATTTTTGAGCAAGTATTAATTTGCATTAGTTGAAGAAGTCCCTTCAGCTGGAAATTCTCTATACTGATATATCGTGGCCCTACTCACTTTCCCTCACAAAAAAAGAAAGAGAAAAAGAATAAAAATGGTTACTGAAATTGTTCAAAATGGATTTATCCAAAAATGTTTATAATTTTCCAATGTATTAAAGCTTATTAATTAATTAATTAAATTCAAGCTTCATATGTGAGATAAGATTCCACCGCAGGGATCATATTCTCTCTTGGATGAGCAGTGATGTTTGGGATAATCAAATATAACATTTAAAGAGACCTTAGAGAGATCTTTTAATCATCCAGTACCTCCTCCTAAAACACACACACACACACACACACACACACACACACACACACCTTTGACATTTGAGGAAAAAATGTTCAGCAAAATCAAGTCATTTGGCTGAGGTCAAGTATAATGCCATGCACAAACAGCTTTCCAGAAGTATGTTACTGTGAACAGCTTTCAAGGTTCTGATTACACAGTATACTGAACACTCTATTCCATAACAAATCAAAGCAAAACATTCACAGAAAATCAAGGTACAGCATTACAACTTATATTCACAAATAGCTTATCATTAAAATGACCACATAATTTTCACCAAAGTGGTCACAATATTTAGAACAAAGGACAATCATCTCAAAGTATAATAGTCAAAGTCTTCCACTCATAGGACAAACTTGATTAACTCGGTCAGTTATTCAGCAATCAATTACTAAGTATCATTAATCACTATGTACAATCATTAGAGAACACACAAACCCTCCACCCCTAGGTCACTAGTAAACTACAATTTCATCTTTACTCAGTACCAGGGGAGAGGTCTTTTCATCTTGACTTGGGGCCTGTTATCAGATTCCCTGGATCCCCTCCATGGTCCCAGATTCTACCTGAATTCACCAGACTGTCACCTGGGTTTAGTGGCAGACAGATCCCAGTTCCTTGTCCAGCTCTCTGGGTAGGTCCTGCTCCACACTGAAGTCCCCAGGGTCTGGCCCATGTCAAATCCTTCACAATTTCTGCTCCAGGGAGATCAAGACTCAACCAAGCCACAAACAAACAAATTCTCAGCATCCCAGTCATGCTTCCTCAGTCATCTGGGCTCCTGTTGCCAGGCTCCAGGCTCCAGGCTCAGAAGAAGCTCCACCACTACAAGTTCTCAGGAAATTCTGGCTCAGTTCTTGATTCTCTCTTCTGTAGCTTCTCTCCCAGCAGATGCTGGTCCCAGGAAATTCTGACTGTGCCTCTGTGGGGCTTTTCTTATATACACAGCATTAGCTACTTCCTGTTTCAGCCAACCCCTTCCTGTTAAGTCAGCAACAGGAGACAGGAGTTCATACCTTCTGTTTCCCCAAGAGGATTGATCAGTTACTAAGGGCTAAGTACCTGCTACCTTTGCCAACACAAAGGGATCTTCAAATTCAAATTACATTACTGTTACATCAAGTCAACTGTATAAAATTAATGTCTTGATAGTATAGTAGGATAGTTTTATTAAATCAATTTGGTATCTGATATTATTTACTAGATCTCTCCCAATGAGGAATAGAGAAATGGAGAGTGGAAATTCTGCCTTTGGCTTACTCCTGTTTCTCCAACTGATTCATGGTCAGCATAGCATAGTCTCTGTTAACCTCCATGTTTTTTCCACTTCTCACTTGTCTCAGATCTTTTTAATCCAGGTATTTCAAAGCTAAATTAGGAAATATTTATCAGAATAAATCAGAGGTATTGTTGTTCCATTGAACAGACCTCCTTTATTTTTTTTTTCTTGTTTTAGATGTCATCAGTAACTAACAGTTCAGTGATTTTTCCCCCATTCTTTTTGCTTTTTATCTTTGTCCCAGGCAGAATTTGAGCTCTCCAGGTTATGAGGAATTTGTAGCATCTCCCACCCACCTCAACATGTTTTGTGTTCTGCTCACCCATATGCAATTCAATTTAAGAAACATTTATTAAGTGGCTGTTGTGTTTAGGGCATCATGCTAGGCTCTAGAAGAGGGATAGAGAAATGAATAAGACATGTTTTCTGCCCTCAGGGAATCTGTGTTGCTTCAACTATTTCATGAATTCCCCAGATGATCTCGCTAGGGTGCATCCTCCCTGCCTTGACTTGGACTGGAAGAAAAGCCCTTGCCATATGCTCACCCCACTATCCAATTAATAAGGGCAGAATGGCTCCATTCCCAGGGGTGCATGCTGTCAAATACAACCTCCTACAGATGCAGCATTAAAGCCAGATCATGATTATTTGTATACCATGAGCTTTTTAAACTATATAGAAATCTCACTGAGAAGCATGGGTTGAAAAACAGCCTAACTGTGGAATAAGAAATAAAATCAAGGCATGAAACCATCTTGCCAGGGGACCTCAGAAGGTCATCCAATTGAGCTCTGTGCCAATTGAAACAATGACTTAAATCATTCAAGACAGGTAGTTGTCTATCTTATTCTTAACAATCTCCAGGAAGAGAGATTCCATTGCCTCTCTCATTAACCTGCTCGATACTTCCTGGCCCATACTGTCAGGTATTCCTTGGGTGAACCTGCATTCATCTATCATACAATTTATCTCATTTCCTCTAACTTGGTCATCCGTGGAGATAGTGGGCCTACATCCTACTAAATGTTCACCCCCTAAATAAATCCAGTTCTTTCCTCATAGGTTTTATGGTTGTTACTTTTCCATACTTGACCCTGTTCCTAACTTCTTTTTCTATTTTTTGTGATTTTTTTCTTTATTGACTCATGTCTATGACAAGAAAAGTGCTGGATTTCGAATCAGAGAGTTGGACTGTCATTGTAATTGAGACCTGAGTTTGGCAAGTCACTTAATTTCTCTGGGCCTTAATTTCTTAAGCCAGGGGAGGGGAACTTGTAATGTGGAGACCACATGTGGCCTTCTAGGTCCTCCAATCTGACCCTTTGATTGAATTCAAACTTCACAGAACTAATCCCCTTAATAAAAGGATTTGTTCTGTAAAACTTGGATTCAGTCAAAAGGCTGCACCTGAGGACCTAAAAGCCCACATGTGACCCCGAGGTCACAGATTTCCCAACCCCTGTGACTTAATCTGTAACATGAAGTTTAATTTAATGGTAGATGATCTTTACTCTTCCTTTCATATCTAAGTCTATAATTTTATCTCACTTGATATTTCTTAAAATATTCAGCTGAAAACTGGACACAATAAGAGAATATGGTAACTAGACCAAGAGTCACTTAATTCTTCTAGACAGTTTCTTTGTATGAGTTGTGGCTAGAGCTGCTAGAACATTCCTAGTAACTTGGCATGCAAAAATGTGCCTACATGGATGTATCATGAAAGTCTGACCTGGAACTTCCATGTATTTATGAGCACTGATGTATTAACTGGGGGTGCTTAAAGAACGGGAGTCTGAAAAAAAAATTAATTTGGAGGGGGGTGGGACTGAAAGTGTTGAAGTCATTCTACCTCCTCCTCTCAATCTCTTTAAATCTGGAATAAACTATCATATTTTTTCTATTTCTTTACTTGGTCTAATGAAATAGTGAAGCAGTAGTAGCACTAAATTGTCAAGCAGAGAGCCTAGATTGTTGTGGTGGTAGTTCTTCCATTTAGATAAATCCGTGGCATACATGGAATGCTTTCTTCCTATACAGTAATCCTCATACTTCACTCTCTTTAATCCAGTGTCACTGGCCTTCTGGCTGTTCCAGGAACATGATAATCTTCCTTTTCAACTCTGCCTATTGACTTTCCCAGGTCTCTAAGTTCCAACTAAAGTCCTATCTTTTACACAAGGCTTTTCCCAACTTCTCTTAATTCTAAATTCTATTATTTCCTATATATCTTGCATAAAGCTTATTTGTTTTTTTCCTGTTTGTTTGTTTTCTCCCTCATTAGACTGTGAGCTCCTTGAGGGCAGGTGGTGTCTTTTGTTTCCTTTTGTATTCCCAGAGCTTAACATAGTTCTTGGCACATAGGAGGCACTTAATAAATGTTTATTGATTAACTATGGATATTTCTATATATGAACAAAAGATGACTAGCCATGGATAGACAACAATCTGCATTGTTGGAAAAAAATGCCCACATAGAGGAGATTCCAGCTCAATTTGACCATTTAAGCATTCCTACACCTTCTCAAATACTCAGTGAATAGGGGATCTCATTTCCAGTTTCCTTCCAACAATGCCTGCCCTTCCTGTGCTGCACTAGTTCATGTTTTCTCATAAGTTCATTCCTAATAAGTTGAATCCCTTAAACAGGTATAGTGTTTAACATTTTTTTTTAAATGCTTCACTTAAGTGATCTCACTTGATTTCTCACAACTCCCAGTGGGTTCAGGATGGTAGGTAGTGTATCCTTTTTTCTTTTTTTTTGCTTTTTTTTTTGGAGGGCAATTGGGGTTAAGTAACTTGCCCCAGGTCACACGACTAGGTTTTTTTATTTGTGTTTGTTAAGTGTCTGAGGTCAGATCTGAACTCAGGTCCTTCTAACTCCAGGGCCAGCACTCTACTCACTGCACTACCTAGCCACCCCTCGTATCCTTTTTTTAATGATAAGAAAGTGAAGGTTAAGGAAAAGTTACTTGCTTAAGGACATATACATAGTAAGTGATAAATGAAGAATTATGATTCAGGTTTTTTGACTCATTGTATAATCATCTTTCTATCATATATCACGCTGAATAATTAACAAAAGTACTTTTGACTAGTTGCAAGTACATACCACAAACCACATGTTAGAACAAAGAACTAATGTTCATTGATTCACTTTCAACATCATCATCATCCATAATGATCATCAACATAGCTAAAATTTCTATGATAGTAAATACTAGACAAATGGGTGAAGTGTAGAAAAAAATTCTGGGGGAAAGCTGTATATTTTTATTTACTTTTCAGAAGGCCTAGGATCAGAGTTTAAAGCTGGGAAAAACCTTATAGGTCATCTAGTTAAACTCTCTCCTTTTAAAATAATAGCTAATAATGGCTAACATTTATATAATACCTACTGTGTTCCAGGTACTGTGCTAAAATTTTACAAATATTATCTCATTTTATATTTATAATAATAACCCTGGGAGTTAGGTGCTCTTATTATCCCCATTTTACAACTGAGGAAGGTAAGGCAACCAGAGGTTAAGTAACTTGCCCGGGATCACATAGCTAGTAAATGTCTGAGTCTGGATTTGAACTCAGGTCTTCCTAATTTTAGAGCCAATATCCTATCCATCAACTGTCTTTATACATTAAAAGTTTTTTTTTTTTCATCAGAAATAAGACTAAGCAGTTGCAATTTTCAAAACCATTAGTAGAGTCTAACACAATAGTACATTTAACTCAATTATGCAGGATTTTACATTATAAATGTTATTTCTCAGTGACAATAAAAACCCTAGTTAAGAAACTAAAGCTGAGGATCCTAAATGATGTAAGCTAGGTCTCACATGTAGTTGAATCGCAGAGCAAGGGATCAGAACTTGAACCCTCCTCTTCTGAATCTAGTTTCAGCCCTCTTTCTACCATATCATGTTGCCTCTTTGTTTCCCTTGCAATACAATACAGTCCATTATCATCACTGGAGAATGATCTCATCTTGATTATTCAATGCTAATGCACACATATGTACTTTCACATACATACATGCATGTACCCACACACACACACAAATGATATAGATCACCCAGAACCAGAGATAAGGAACCTAAGGCCTTGAGGTCAACACATGTGGCCTTCTAGGTCATTGGGTGTGGCCTTTCAACTAAGTCCAAGTTTTAAAAGTACAAATCCTTTTATTAAGAGGATTTATTCTGTGAAGTTTGTATTCAGTCAAAGGGTCACTTTTGAGGACTTAGAGCAACACTTGTGGCCTCAAGGCCACAGACTCCCCACCCCTAATAGACCCTAGTGGTGCTGCTACTAAAGGGCTTGGAGTTTTCCTTTTTTTTTAATTTTGTTTTGCTATTTTGATCTTTTCTTGGGGTAAAAGGCATCCAAAACAAATTTAAATCATCTCTTCTTAACATATCTACTAGGATCTAAAGAATGGAAAACTGGAAAATGTCTCAAATTCATGTCAACTTCTAATCCACTCTTTTGCTTATTTAATTATGTGAGGTATTTCCCTCTTATCTCTTTAATGAAACTATAACTTTCTTGAAGCTAGGTCCATGTATTTTCTTTCTCTCATATATCATCTATTCCCCAGACTTGTGCCAGGTACAGAATAGCAAACTTAAAAACAAGAATGGGAGAACTGAGATTTAGCTCCAGGACACCAAAATAAGAGAGTGCTGATAATGCATACAAGCCTTTAGAAATACAAAAACAAAAGAGCTTTGCATCTAGTTAATAAGAAAAGTTAATTAAAATTAGAAGCTACCAGAAGAAAGATTATGTAAAGATTCACCAGTGAATCATCATTTTAGCCACACTACACCATCCCCACAGTTTCTGGTGTTTTTTGTTTGTTATTGTTCAGTCATTTCAGTTGTGTCTGACTCTTCATGACCCCTTTTGTGGTTTTCTTGACAAAGATACTACACTGGTTTGTTATTTTCTTTTCCAGCTTATTTTACATATGAAGACACTGAGGCATATAGGGTAGGTAACTTGTCCAGGTTAGTCAGAGCCTGAGGGAAAATTTGAACTCAGGAAGATGAGTCTTCCTGACTATAGTTCCAGCACTCCATGCCACCTAGCTGCCTCTTCTGGTATTTTGTCTAAGAGCAAAGATTTCTAACTGGAGTTCTGCATAGCATACATTTAAGCTTCTTGAATTAAAAATTAATGAGCTCAGGGGTGGCTAGGTGGCGCAGTGAGTAGAGTGCTGGCCCTGGAGTCAGAAGGACCTGAGTTCGGATCCGGCCTCAGACACAACGCACACACAAACAAAAGTCCTAGCCGTGAGACCTTGGGCAAGTTACTTAACCCCAATTGCCCTCCAAAAAGCAAAAAAAAAAAAAAAATTAATGAGCTCCTAATTTTAAGTATGCATGTGACTAACTAAAAATCACATTTCGTTGAGCTGTGCTCCCTTAGGTTGAAATGGCATCTGTGCTTGGTGAAAAATTATGTGTAAACATTACTTTCCACCTTTAGAGGAAGGGTAGACCTTCATTTTCAGCAATGATATAAGTCACTCAGCATCCCCTTCTCATTTGAAGTCTATTCCAACTACCTACACTACTGAATTCAGTACTTAAGGAAAATATAACAGTTGTAATGGAAAATAAGTATGATGATATGCTAAACCCCCTCCCCATTTAAGTGAAGTATGCCACGTTACATCTATGGCAAGTTGATGGAGTTGGGATTCAAATCTAGGCCATCTACTTCCAAATGAAATTCTCTTCTACTTTACTACACTGCTACTCAGTAAGAGGAGGGGAGATTGTGATCAGAAAGGGAGATTTCTGACGTCAAGGAAATGGAGACAGAACAGTGAGGGTATTGATGGGGTTTGCCTTCCCCTGTGGGAGGCTAATTAATGATGAAGGCCATTGGAGTATAGGAAATTGAATAATTGAGAAGCCACGCTACTTGACAGGATATCACTGTGAATGTTGAAGTCACTAAGGTTGTAGTCAGGGAATGTGAAACAGAGAAAGAATATGAGAAAGAAGAATGAGAGATGTGAAGGATGGTCAGTGATCATGAAGTTATAGGCAGGCTAGAACAGATGGATGGATGGGGGGCAAAATTAAGAAAATCTTGCTCTGTTATAGCAGCAGAGTGAGGATCCGGAAATAAAAATGGAGTTCAAGGAGTACGTCTATTCTCACTCCAGTCCCTGCTGGGTCATACTTTCTTTTTTTTTTTTTTTTAATTGGGGTCAAGTAACTTGCTCAAGATTACATGGCTATTTATTTATGTGTGGATGCTAAGTAGCTGAGGCCAGAACTGATCCTCTGTCCTACCGACTCTGGGGCTGGCGCTCTTACTCACTGCACCACTTAGCTGCCCCTTGCGTCACACTTTCTTAATGGTCAACTTTGGAAAAGGTGACTGAGGAATGAGCAATCTTCTGGAGAAAGCCAGAAAATGAAAAAAAAAAGTGAGGGAAAGAGATCAAAACCAAAGACGATGGTTTTCAATGGAGAGCACATCAGAAGGGAAGAGCAGAAAAACAAATGCTGCCAGAGAAAAAGTGGGATGATCTGAATGTGAATTTGGGTTAAGGCATCAAGGAAAGGAACTCTGGTCTTGGTAGAAACAAAGACTTGACCACAGTGCATGGGTTCATAGAATATAGGAATCTCTAGTTATAGAACAGAGAAATACCTGATCAGAATAATACATTAATGGAAAGGGGTAGGGGGAATTGAGGTCAATAGCAGTTGTGGCCCAGGTAGTCCTGAAGAAGGACTTTAAACCTAGGCATCACACAGTGACATTTTATCTATCCTGAGAAGGCAACTTTCCTGATTGGTGGTAAAAGAGGGAAGAGGAGCATTGAAATCTCTATAGATAATAATGGCAGCCCAGAATGCTATGTGTTGAAGGAAGCCTCTAATCTCAGGTGGTACAAAATATTTTAGAGTTAAAAAAATTAAAGGATACATTTGCAGGTCCCTTGAGGTGAAAAGTCTCCATCATAAAATAATTTAAGAACTCAGGGTTGAGATCACTGACTATTCTGTCTATCCTTGGCATGACCACTGATTCCTGTGGTTTTCAGCAAGTCACTTTTATAGAATTGTAGATTATTACAGCTGGAATGGAGCTCAGAGTTCATCCAGCACCAACTCCTGATTTTACAGATGAGGAAACTTTGACCCAGAGAATAAACTTCTCTTTATGGCTTCCCAAAGTCTTAAAGTCACTTAGTAGTATACCCAAACTAGAATTTATACAGACTGACTTTGAAGTCAGTATTATTTGTACTATTGCATAGCAGAAAGAATGTCGAATTTGCTGTTAGAGGTTTAGGATTTGAAGAGTGATTCTGTGGCTTGCTGTATGACAATCTGTCATCAGCTTTTTTCTGGGCTTCAGTTTCTTCATCTGTAAAATAAAGAGTTGAACTTGATGAACTCAGAGATCATTTCCAGCTCTAAATCAATAATTCTATGATTTGATGATCTCTTGCTTCCCTTTATTTATAAATCAGTTACTCAACTAAATAAATACTCCATTAAAATGTGAATTGGTGAAGACTTCTCCCTGTTAAACTAGCATTGACATTAGATATTTTTAACTGATTCAGCTGTTTGAATGCACAATTTTTGCTGGCATTAAATAGGAGACAAATTTTTCTAGCTCTTGTGCTTGATGAAAAACAAAATAAAACATGGAGCCTACTATAAGATTACCCTTGCAACATCCACACAGAATGAAAAATTGCAGCCTGTTCTTTTTTTGTGCTGTTTCAAGTGTGGGATTGATTTTTAAATGCAAATGCATTTCCAGTTGAGATACTTGGCTACTCCCAGTTAATTATGCCAATGCATTAAATATGCATCATTCTTTAAAATCACTTTTTTTGCCATTCTCCACTGATAATTCTTAAGTAAAAAAGGGATGGAGAAAAATGTATTTAATTATATGGGAAGAAATAATTTAGAGATTTCTCAGGCATAAAAAGAAATATGACTCATTTCTTTAAGAAAAAAAAATCAGGAAACAAATACTCTAAGAAATCCAAGGATATAAGTGGCAAAGCCACAAACTAGGTGACCATGCCATTACAATGTTGAACTAGTATTTTATAGCAGTAGTTTCTTGTAGTGCCACAGGATGAGGAAGAGGAGGAAAGAAGAAGAGGAAGGGAAAGGGAAAGGAAGAAAGGCAGAAAGAGAGAGATAGAGAGGGAGACAGAGGAAAACAGAAAGTGACAGACAGAGAGAATGAGAGGGTATATGAGCAATTTTAAATGCTTATATGTAGGTACTTTGTTCAGCCTGGGAGATTCAAAACCAAAAAAAAAAAAAACAAACAAAAAAAAAAACAAAAACCAAAGCTAACAAGATGACTCCTGCTTCTTAGATGATTGCATTTTGATAGAAGATGCCCATATAAAAGAGAGCGATATTTTTGGAGGATGGGGCATGCAGGCACAGTAGCTGTAAGGGAAAGAGGTGGTAAAACAGATCAGAAAATGGATTGGAGGTAAAGACATTCAGATGAAAAGACTTTTAGAAAATCAATTGTGCTTTGCAGGTTATTTTTTACAAACAAATTCCACTAATTTGTACAAGTGTATCTGCTCCAGCTTTCAATGCTAGAAGGGTTAATCATTTGAAGGAGCTGTCATACCTTCAATTTCAATGGACCCCAAAGCACTCTCTGAAATTCTCTTGAGTGACTGAACATGCTTTGGGTCACCTTTTGCTGCCTCTTCTCTATCAGTCTCTTCCACAAAGTTCCCTTCACCCATGCATAGGCAGGCATAATTTGGCTGCTAAGTATATGGAAAGTGCAGCTTCTACCACTGGAGTGTAGCCAAGCAAAACAAATATTTGACAGAGTACAGTGGTTGAGGGAGAGGAGGTGAACATGCTCTATGAGACACTTCCTCTGAAAATGCAGAAGAGTAGGACTGATTCCCCAAATGAAGGTGGCAGGGGCTTTTTAAGAAGACAGCAGCCCTGGCAGCCTGGGGACCTTTGGTATTGAAGGCACAATCACAGCTTAAGGAGAAGCTAGCTCTTGTTATATCTGCAGCTCCACATTTCTTCTCCAGTTTTTCCTTCCTGTGTGTTGACAAGTTCGATTTTGAGAGCCTGAGATACAGACAAGAGTAGAAATAATACAGAGTCATAGTGTGACTTGGGTCATCCAGGGAATGATACTGCTATTTATTTTCCAAGAAGACAGGCTGAGGGAAAATAATGGCATCTTTCTCTCCTCCCTAGGCTGTTAATGGTTATAAGAAAAAATATAGTTCACATAAATTTATTAGCTTAATATAGAGAGAAATAATGTGGTATGGAGAATTGAGGGTTGGCCTTAGAGTCACAATGACCTGGATTAATAGCTCATATATACATATCACTTTAAGGTTTGCAAAGTACTTTAATTTAGTTAACTAATTTTCTCCTTGTTTAACCCTATGAGGTAGGTGATATCATTTGTCCCATATAGCTGAGCAGGAAATTGAGTCTGAGTTACATAACATGGGTGAGCGTTTATATAATATTTTAATATTTAAAATCTTTTTCAAAACTCATCTCATTTTATCCCTGCAAGAAGTTTTTCAGATAAGGAAACTGAGACAGATTTTAAGTTAAAAGATAGTAAGTCCCTGAGGCTAGATTTATACATAGGTCTTTTTTTTTTTTTTTAAAGCAATTGGGGTTAAGTAACTTGCTCAAGGTTACATAGCTAGTCATTATTTTATGTGTGGGTGCTCATTTTCTGAGGCTGGTTTCGATCTCGGGTCATCCCAACTCTGAGGCTGGTGCTCTTACTCACTGCCCCACCTAGCCACCCCTACATAGCTCTTTTCAATTCCAGGGCCCTAGCCACTGGGCCACTACGGGTCAAACATCTAGTAAGTTTCTCAGGTAGAATATGAATTCAGGGCTTCTTGACTCCAAATCAATTTTCTATCTACTCTCCTAGCTGCCTTGGGTTCAAGTCTTACCTCTGACAAACTGGCTGTGTGGTCAGGCAAGTCAAACTTAGGTTTTTGAATTCTGAATCCAGTTTTCTTCTATTACATGCTATACTTCTCCTCAAGACAAATAGCATTTATTAAGGACTTACTATGTGCCAATCACTGTACTATATGCAGTAAATGCAATTAGAAGCAAAAACAAAAACAAAAAATATAATTTTTCAAAAGAGAGAATATATCACATATATGGCACCTGAAAAGAGGAAAAGGAATGAAGGGAAATATCCTGAGTAGAGAGACAAGGTGTAAAATTACAGAAAGGAACTGGTAGAGAAGTTAGCATTCATAGTTCAGGCATATCCTTTCGTTGCGATCCTGGCAAGGAAATTGCCAATCACAGAAAGGAGAGGCCACAGATAGGGTTATGTCCCCAAGGACATCTAAAGGGACAGAGATATATAACTCAGAGAGTCATATAGCTGACAAGAAAATGAGCACGAATGTCCTCATAACAGACTTAAATGATGTTTCCAGGCAAGAAATCACCAATGGAAGAGGAAGGGAAAGAAAACTGTGATCTTCCTCCTTGATACCTCCTACTAACCTTACCTCTTTCTAAATTTTGGAAAGAAGTACAATAGAACTATCAAGTTTCTTTACTTAGGCAAAGTTCTTATTGTCAGTGGTTAGTTAAATCTTTTTGGTAAACTCAAGAAAGATTAAGTTATTTGACAAAAATAATAACTCAAGCAGGGTGAAAAAGAGTGAAAAAAACCCACCACCACAAAACTATGGTTGTACATATCTTTTGACTCCTAATTCCGGGCATCATGATATTTTAGGAGAGACTTGATAACTACAGTCAACTCTAACAGACATAGGTAACATTGCAAAGATATTCTATATTACAGTGATTTTCATGTTAATTCTCCTAACTCTTGAAAAAGTATCAAGCATATGGATTCCCCAAATCACTTCATTCTTTATGTAAACACATGCCTTTTAGAAGTCTGGGATTGTTCTGTGTTATAGAAGAATAAAAATGAAGTTTCACTTTCCAAGTGGGGATGGGGATAGTATTTTATTGGTTTCTTTATTTTTTTTAAAGAAAAGACCTAGAACAACTCATGCTTTGTGTCTGTCTCTTTTTTTCAGCCAAAGTTCTGAAAATTTGAATATAGGAACCATGATCATGGAAATATGAAAACTACAACAAAAAACTTGTGTTGCCAAAAATATAAAGCAGTAAAATAAAGGGAATAGATAGATGACAGAATGATTGAAAAAAGTTTCTGATAGTTATATATTAGACATCAGTTCTTGAACAAGACAAAATTTCTTCTAAAATAGTAAAAGTTTTATGATTGTCATTGGTGAATCAGCAAAAGATTACAATTACTAAATGAAGCCTGGGAGCCTCCAAGGGGTTTAAGCTGAATATTAGATTAGATCTTGTCTCATTATCACAGACTTAGAGTTTAGATGACTTTTAGAATTAAGAAAGAAGTGTGGAAAGGCAGAAAGATAATGTCACTTTAGCTGAAATCTTTCAAAATATTTCTTTCATTGGGAATATATGGATGCATATTTCACAAAAAGATCTTTGGGCATTGAATCTGCAATGGATCATCTTTCTCTGCTGTCTTTTAGAGCCAGAGTCATAGAATGCAAGTGCTAAAAGGGATTTGGGGGATCACACAGCAGCCCAATCCAATCATTTTAGAGATGAGGAAACAAGAGACCTAGAAGAATGGCTTTTTAAAGTTCTAATAGTGGCAAATATGGAGTTTATAATTTAGGTCACCTGATACTTCAAGTCTGTGTGAAAAATTAATTTCTAATCTTAAAATCATGTTCAAGCTACATCTTGTAACTTACCCCTAAATTTCTCATCTTTGTGACTTATATATTTCTATCCATAGGACCATCATTCACCCCAGATACCCATATTTGCATATTTTATATTATCTTTTACTTTTCCTTCATTACCTGTTTTTAAAAATTGCACACACACACATTTATATACACATACATGTACACATATAATTTATACATATATATGTAATACTACATTATATTTGTTTTTATATATCCTTTATTTCAAAATATATGCCTCTTCTACCAAACAGGCCATTCTTGAAATGACAATGAAAAGATAGAACAAGTGAAATTTTACAATTACACAGCTTTGAGTTCCTTTGGTTCTTTCTTTCCATTGGCATTTTTATAATTATTGTGAATATTGTTCTCCTGGTCTTATTTCACTTTGTATCAGTTTATATAAATCTTCTCATGATTCTCTGAATTCTTCATAACTATTTGTTATGGTGTTGTGATAGTCCTTTACCTATACCACATTTTATTTAGGCATTGTTCATTGATAGACATCTACTTTTTTTCCCCTTGTTCTTTGTTACCACAGTGCTAATTATAAACATGGGGGTGTGTATGAAGTCTTCCATTTTTACCCATTATTTTTCATATTCACTCATTTACAAAGTCCTTTGATTTTAATTCCTTGACATCTCACCTATTCATACCTTTCATTCTTCCCAGTGCCACCCCAAAGAGAACTCTGAGTGTGGACAATTTGGTCAACCTGCTTTTCAATTCTTATATTGTAACTCTCCCGGTTTTCTAAAAGTTCCAGCCAAAATAGATTACTTTCTTTCCTCTTGAATCTATCTTTTCAGTTCCCATATTTTTGTTTTTGCCTGAAATGCCACCTATATAAAACCTATCTATCCTTTAAATTCTAAATCATATGTTACCTGTTCCAGAATAATTCTTCCACTGATAAGGCCTTTTCTCCCATAAACCTGAGGAAACACTTCATCTTACACCTCTCAAATGCATTTATATATTACTACCTAGTATAATTTGTGTGTCTTGTGTTCTTATTAGGATGAAAGCCCTAAGAGGCCCCCTATTCAATCTTATCTAAACTCCAGTATTTTTCCTAGGATATCAGACACAGTAGACACAAAAAGTTTGCTGAATTTTTCAATGAAAAAGTATTTCTTAAGCATCTACAATGTGTTGGGCACTATGCTAAACACTAAGCATTAGAGATACAAAGAAGAGCTAATGATCAATATTTTCTCTCTGGAATCTCACGTTCTGTTGAGCTAACTCTCTTGAATATGCCAAGGAGCTTATACACTTGTTTACCTAGATGTCTATGGCTTTTTTGGAGAGGAACTCTCTGCCTCTGAGAAAAAACTATTAGAAATTTAGGATTTTACAGAGCTTATTTTATCTAAGAGTTAGTTTAATAATAAGCAGTTGAGATATTAATGTAAAACTCTTATTGACTTAGGAAGTACCCAATGCTTGGCAGAGTGCTTGAAACATAGTAGGTGCTTAATAAGTTTTGATTAATGGAATCATTATTGGTATCTACTAAACTTTAAAAATATGTAAAAAAGTTATTAGCAAGACAAAAATAAAGTGCCCAGTAATAAAGTTATAAATTCTGAAAATTTAACTTTTCATAATGTATATAAGAGGTTGCCCTCCAATTACACCATTAGAACACAGCAACAACTGTGGCTTGCATCTTCATTAGCTCCTGGTGGTGTCATCTTTCTGAATTAATAAGAGGGATCCATGCTTCATTTATTCTGGACTCATAAAGCACCCCAAAGTCCAACCCTGCCATGTCTTATGGCAATTGCGAAGTTTATTGTACCATGAAATTCCCAGGTTTCCATACCAAAGTAATTGGGAAAATATTCTGAAGACAGCTCAAGGGCATTTTCTTCATTTTCTCTAGAAAACTTAGACCCCATGTAGACTATTTAGCTTTTATTGAAAAATACAAATTGGCATTTTCTAAATGGCCTTCTTCGAAGCCTATAGTGAAGAGGCATCAGCACAGTAATGAAATTGCTGTTATATTTACACAATATAAACTGAACTTTAGGTCATGTCGTTTTCCAATCAATTTTGGAGTGCAGAATGCGGAACAAAAACTCTGATTATATCTTGCAATATGATAAGCAAGCATGTCAGTGAGTGAGGCTGATGGTAGATGCTTTTGATCCCTCTAGTTGTTTACCAAATGATGCTAAATTGTTGTCATTGATATTGAGTCATTTGCAGAAAATATACTGTTAAATAATAAATAGCCCTAAGATAAGAGGGAGAAAGGAAGTTTGTTTATATTGCAAATAAATTCATTTTCTCAGAATCAGATGTGTTCATAACTCCATAAATATATGTGTATATATGCATGTGTGTATATTTGCATGCACACATATAATATCTACATACATATGTGTATATATATATGTATGGAGAAAAAGAGAGAGAGTGAGAGAGAGAGAGAGAGAGAGAGAGAGAGAGAGAGGCAGACAGAAATGGAGACAGATAAAGATGCATATACAAACATATTATACAAGAAAAAAAAGGATATTTATTTGGAATTAACCATGGGTCTTCTGGACCACATTCTCACAATCAGAGTGTAACGGATAATATACTTCTGTATTCTAAGGGATGTATTATTTCCAATGAGGTAGATCACCATCCAGTCTCTACTTATAGATCTCTAGGGAAACCAAATTTCCTACCTCCTGAGATACCCCATTACACTTTTATACAGTTTTACTTGTTACTACATTCTACCTAAATTTGTCTCTCTGAAACTCCCACATGGGAACAAATAGAACACTTGGTGCTTGGGAAAATACATAGTTTAGGCAGTATTTATTCAATCCTTTTCCTCATGGAGCTTGTATTCTGTTAAAGAGATGAGGTGTGAATATGGACCAAAAAATGGCATATCTCTTTATAGATTCATCAGTGAATTGGGAAACAAAAAACCATGTGAAATCTAGGAGAAAAGTCAATTCCTAATGTTGGTTAAGGAGGTTTAAAGGACCACTTCATGGATAAAGGGTATTAAAGTTATACTTCAAAGCATTTGTACAAATTCATGAGGCAAATGTCAGGAGGGGTATTGTTTAAATACTGGGAGCATCATAAGCAAATCCATAAAGGAGGAAGAATGCCATCTATGTATGTTTTAGGAAAAAGGGAAGTGTGGTTTGTCTGGAATATAGAATTGTTGGTAAGGAGTGAGATAAGACTGGAGAGGGAAAATTGTATCAGATTCTGGATGTTCGTGAACACAATTCTAACAAGTTAAATCTTTACTTAGCAGATGATAAAAAGTCAATCAAAGGGCATGACCAGCTCTATATAAAAGTTTTTTTTTAACGTCTTTTAATTTCGTTTTATTTCTGACACTTAGATGCAGGGCAATTGGAGAGAAGACACATACAACAGAAAAAAACGCAGAAAGTCACGTTAAACCCATTAGAAAGATGTAATAGAAAAACATTAGTAGTTCATGAAATTGATAATGAGGATCTAAACTTGATAGGGTATTGACTGTGGGAGTAAAAGAGGGAATAGAATCAAGGGATGTTATGGAAATAGAATAGACAGGACTTGATAATTAATTGTCCATGAGCGTAAGAATATGAGAGGGTATTAGGAAGAGGAGATAAGAGGTTCAAGGACTGAGTCTCATTTAACTGTCACTATATTTGGCCAATAACATAATTTCTGGAATTAACAGCAATACTGGCTAACCTATTTTTGTACCTTTTCTACATCTACAAATAGTCAGAAATAGGCAAAATGATAACTTGATCCTTCCTCTACCCCAAAAGTACTCTCAAAATACCTAGATGAGCCCTGATAGATCTATTTAAAAGGTCACTGGGGTCTGTTATTAAATTTTTAAAAAGTCTCTTTGCTATATTAAGTTATTAAACAGTTCTATTCTTGACCCTTGTGGCCACTTAGACCTACCTAGACTGCATCCCAGACAGGAAGGAGGCTATCTTGGAACTACTATGTGTACTGCCTGCCTCTCAGAGGCCATAAAATAATAGATTTAAAACTGAAAAGGACATCAAAAGTCATCTGTTTCAACTTTCATCTTACAAATGTGGAAACTGACACTCAGGAGATTAAATGAATTGACCAGGGTTATTTGTTGTTGTTGTTGAATCTTGTCCACCTCTTTAATTCTGAGGGGGTTTGCTTTGCAGTGATACTGGAGTGATTTGCCATTTCCTTCTCCAGCTATGAGGAAACTGAGGCAAACAGGGTTAAATGACTTGCCCAGGGTCACACAGCTTGTCAGTGTCTGAGGTTAGATTTGAGTTCAGGTCTTCCTGATTCTGGGCACTGTGCTTTGCCTATTGCTCCACCGAGATGCTGAAACAGAGAATATGAATAATAAATTTCTGAGTTAGGATTTGAAACCGAGTATTTCTGATTCCAAGTCCAGATACCAAAATGTCTTGAAGAGATAAGAAATTGGGTCGATGGAAGAGTTTACTTGCATATGTATCCTTAAAAAAAAAAAACAAAACTTTTTAAATGCGTTATTAATTTTCTGTAGGATATTAATTAAATGAATGGATTTAGATTTAACTAATATGCCCATGATTTTATTTCTCATATTCTAGAAGTGGACTGCATTTTTTTTTTTTTTTTGCTTTTTGGAAGGTAATTGGGGTTGTGACTTGCCCAAGGTCACAGGGCTATTTTTTGTGTTGTGTCTGAGGCCAGATCTGAACCCAGGTCCTCCTGACTCCAGGACTAGTGCTCTATTCACTCTGCCACCTAGCCACCCAGACTGTGTTTTCTTTTTTTTTTTTTTTAACATTTGTTTTTAAAACTTTCAGTTCCAGATTGTTTCTGGTCTTCCCTCTTCACCCGCCCCCACTGGGAAGATAAGCAATTCAATATAGGTTGCACATGTGTAGTTACCCAAATCATTTCCATAGTAGTTATATTGTGAAAGACTAACTATATTTCCATACATCATATCCTGCCCTCCACTTATTCAATTTTCTGCTTTGACCCTTTCCCTTTTCAAAGATGTTTGCTTCTAACTACCCTCTCCTCCAATCTTCCCTCCCTTCTATCAGCCCCCCTCTTATCCCCTACCCCCCTATTTTCTTGTAGGGTAAGATAACCAATTGATTGTGCATATTATTCCCTCCTTAAGCCAAATTCAATGAGAATAAGGTTGTTCCATTCCCTTTCACCTTCCTCCTCTTCCCCTCCGTTGTAACAGTTTTCTCTTGCCTCTTTTATATAAGACAATTTACCCTAAACTATCTCTCCCTTTCTCCTTCTCCCAATATATTCCTATCCCACCTCTTAATTTTTTTTAGATATCATCCCTTCATATTCAACTCATCCTGTGCCCTCTGTCTATGTATACATGAACATACATACGCCCACACTCACATATATATTCATATACACATACACACTCCTATACATATATATGTATGTATACACACACACATATATATACATATATATATATATATATATATATATATATTCCCTTCAAGTATCCTCATACTGAGAAAGTCTTATGAGTTACAATTATCATTTTTCCATGTAGGAATATAAATAGTTTGACTTTGATAAGTTCCTTATGATTTATTTTCCCTGTTTACCTTCTCATGCTTCTCTTGCTTCTTGTATTTGAAAGTCAAATTTTCTACTCAACTCTGGTTATTTCATCAAGAATGCTTGAAAATCTTCTATTTCACTGAATGATCATATTCTCCCCTGAACATGATATTCAGTTTTGCAAGATCAATTACTATCTGAATGGTTGCCTGGTCCCCCTACATTCTGCAGGCCAGGAGCTCCATGGGCAGCTACGCAGCTTCTAGTCCTAGGGCAAGGGTCAGACTGTACTCTTCTGCCCTGCCCCCCCCCCCCCAACAGAGTTCCACACTGACCTTTTACTTTGTCTTTGGCGTTTATGGGTTGAGAAGTCTGGAGACATAAACGCCAGGCTGCCTTCACAGGGAGATTTGTTTCTCTCTGCCCCTTTGTGGGTTCTGTAGCTCTAAAGTTTATTTAGAGTCATTTTTTACGTGTATTGGAATTGATTTGAGGGAGAGCTCATACCAAGTTTGTGCTTCTTCTCAGCATCTTGGCTCCATCCCATGGACTGCATTTTACAGATGCTCACAGTCTGTGGAACTTATAGAAATCATCTAATTCAACCTCTTATTCATCTAAGATGATCATTTTCAATTTTCTTTCTGATTTAAGCTTAATTTTTCTTTTTTTCCCTTTGGTGAGGCAATTGGGGTTAATGACTTGCCCAGGGTCACACAACTGTCAAGTATCTGGTCAGAATCCGAATTTGAACTTAGGTCCTCCTGACTTCAGGACTGGTACTCTATCCACTGTGCCACCTAGCTACCCCATTAAGCTTAATTTTTCAGGTGATAGAGAACGAACAATCTTTTCAGAGACCTCCAATGATTGTAAAAATATTCCTTATATTAAGTTGAAATTGTAAATTTTGGAATTTGTACATTACATTTGGTAACCCCCAAGTTTCTCCCTGGGCAACAACAACAATAAAGCTCGGTGCTTTTAAAATAACAGTATTCTTCAAGTGACATTGTATGATTGTGAGTTGTGGAGTATCAAATCTGTGGAGAATTTAAATTGAGAGTACTTGAAAGGAAATGAAGAGAAATGTGGTAAACCTAAATATAGTGCTATACAATAACCAAGCATGGTGGGAGAGAAGGTGATGTTGTCAGAAAAAAATAAATCGTGGAAAAAGAAGTGCTGATCATGTGGTAGGAATGAGAGATAAATGTACAGACTACATACTTTATTGGTGCCCATATAATGCCCTGGAAATTAGAGAGAGACCCCAAGATCATTAGGAAAACCTTCTGTGGAGAATGTACAGGAAGACTTGGCACAGTGGATGAAAAGGTCTGAATGGCTCACTTGTGCTTTGCATTGTGGGAGTGAGTACTCCTGTTTATAACATGTCCATAAGCAGATGCATTGAAGTATTGAATAGAACATTTTTGCCATAGTTGCCCCTTTATCTACATCACATTTAAGCAAAAGAGAAAAATAAAATTTCTAAATGGAGATCATTTGTAAAAAAGTTTGATTTTGTTGCAACATTCTAGCTTACATAAAAATGATTTATCAAATGTTCATATTTGTGGATGCTTCTTAAATTAGTAGTTAGGCAGTCACATAAACTATAACTTGTATGTTCCCATGTGAGGGATATAGAACTAAATCATTTTTATATAAATGACACGTTTATAAAGATAAGAAGGTATGAAATCAAAGTGTTTTCTGGAACAGGATAATGCTTCCTCTACTAATTTGCTTTTTCAGTCATCCCCTCTGTCTTACGAATTGTCATCCCTCCAACTTGTTTCCTTCATCTCTGTTTATAAATAGGCAGGTCCTAAGTGTGTTTGTTGAGAGAAAGAACTGATTTGTTTTTCTACTTGTATCCCCACTTAGTACTCTCCTTTCAAAAAGCAAATGAAACAAAACAAACTAAAACCTTTCCATAAACAGGAATAGTAGGATACCTTCAATAGCCATCATCCAATGAAACAACCCTTAGGGAGATATAGTCTCTGTAGATCGTCCATCTACTGAATATCTAGAAAAGAAATTTCTTCAAAACTAGCCTTGTGACCTTGGGCAAGTCATTTAATCCCGATTGTCCTACCTTCTCCTCTCCAAAAATCAGAAAAGAAAAGAAAAGAAAAAGAAATTTCTTACTTATAAAGTACTTGGTATTATCAGATAAAATGGAGATATTCTTATCAATTGAATCAACAATAAAGAAACTACATTGCCATCTGCTTTGCTGCTATACTCAAAGTATCACTGGACCTTTCCATCTGACATATAAGAGAAACCTATATGTGTTGAGTCTGCCTATTAGACTGTGAGGTCTCTTAGGGGAGACCATATTGCTTTTCTACTGTGTGCATAGCAGACAGAGAGCAGAGTGCTTTGCCCTTAATAATTTATTATTCATTCATTCTTTCATTTCCTGTGATTCAGACATCTCACTCTTGAGAAAATGCCCCAGTCATGGCAAAGACCTCTCTACGGTATTTGTTTTTTGTTTTTTTTGTTTTGCTTTTTGGAGGGCAATTGGGGCTAAGTGACTTGCCCAAGGTCACGTGGCTAGTTTTTGTGTTGTGTCTGAGGCTGGATTTGAACACAGGTCCTCCTGAGTCCGGGGCCAGTGCTCTATTCGCACTGCACCAACTAGTCGACCCTTCTATATGGTATTTGACACTGTGAATCACTCTCTCTATTCTAAGCATCTGTTACACTTTCCTCTCATGGTTCCTCTACCTTTCTGATCAGTCTTTCTATGTCTTTGTTGATGATTCTTTACTCTGTTACATTGTCTGTAAGGTCCTTATTTGTTTCTTTTCTTTTTTAAACCTTTTTTGTCTTTATTAATTTGTTTGTTTACTTTTAGTTTACAATATTCAGCTCCACAATGCCTTGAGTTTCAAATTTTCTCCTCCTCCCTGTCCTCCCCACCTTCATTGTGGCATACAATCCAGTATAGGATCTGTAAATACTTTCATGTTAGACACTAGTCAGGTTATAAAAAAGGATTGTGTTGGATGGAATGAACAATGGGAAAGAGGAAACAAAACTAAATAAGAAAGAGAAAGAGAGCAGGTTATTTACTTCAATCTGCATTCAAACTCTGTACTTTCTAGTTCTTTCTCTGAATGTAGACATCTCTTGCCATCATGAGTCTTTCGGAGTTTACTTGTAGCCCTGGATTGCTGAGAAGGATCCAGTCTATCAAAGTTGGTCATAACACATACGTTGTGTCTGTAATTGTGTACAGATTTCTCACGGTTCTGCTCTTCTTACTCAGCATCAGTTAGTATAAGCCTCTCCAGGTTAATATGAAGTTCATCTGCTCCTCATTTCTTATGGCACAATAGTACCCATTACATTCATATACCACAACTTGTTTAGCCATTTTTCTTTTCTGTTCTTAACCTAAGTTCTCTTTCTTAAGAACTGTTGCTGACTTCCATGTTTCTGCGCAAAATATATACATATACATACATATGTGTATATATGTATACATAATACATACATATATTAATATATTAGTTAACAAGCATATTTTCCCTCCCCACCTCCCACTACCCCTCCAGGGGAGGGGAAAAGGAAACATTTGTAACAATTCTGTATAGATGAACAAAACAGATGCCCAGATTTGCTGTGTCTTAAAATTTGTATCTCATTTAGCATATTAAGTCTATTGCCTTTTGTCACAAGGTTTGGTAGCATTCAGTACCCTGGTCCTCAGGAATCATGGTTAGTCCTTATTTTGATCAGAACTAGTCTTCAAACTTTTTCATTTATATAGTGTAAATTATTCTGCTTCCATCACTTTGAAGCAATTCAGAGCTCAGGATCTCCATCTAAATGTCCAGCTGATGCCTCGAACTTACAAAGTCCAAAACTGAAGTTGTTATCCTTTTCTTTTAGTTGGTAAAAATCTTGAATGTCTCAGATTCAGCTTATTTTGCTACTTTACTCTAAGTCACAGAATCTTGTAACTTCCAAGAAAGTTTGACAGTTGCAGTCTACCTTATATTCCAATCTTCAGTTTCGTTCTGTTAACTCTAACAACTAGATCCCCCAAAAAAGAAGTATCCACAATGTGCTTTTAAGTTTATTCTTCACTGTAACATTTTCTCTGTAGCTTTAAGTCTACGTTTTTATCTTAATACTGAAAATTTAACAATCGCTGGGGAGGTGTTTTGAGGTGGTTTGAGCTGGCTCCAGCACAGCCCTGAATAATCCACTGCTATCACATTCTCACTGCCTGTCACAAGGCTTGATAATTTCTTCTTGTTTGTTTTTTTTAATCTTTGTTACTGGACATGATTCACTCTAACACACACATTACTCCATGCTTTTAAGTTTGGTTATTAGGAAACAATACTTCCTTAAGCTACCATGACAACCAGTCAAATATTGTTCTTCTTTTTGACACTTTTATTGTTTAATATTTTTTACTGCATCTGATTCTTTGTGAACTCATATGGGATTTTCTTGGCAAAGATACTGGAATGGCTTATCATTTCCTTCACCTCATTTTATCGCTGAGAAACTGAGGCAAATGGAATTAAGTGACTTGTCCAGGATCACACATCTAGTAAGTGTCTGAGGCTGGATTTGAACTCAGAAAATGAGTCTTCCTGACTCCAGCCATTGCACCTTAGCTCCTTTGCCACCTAGCTGCCCATTTTAACACTTTTCATCATGTTTAAAATAATGACTTTGCAATTTTAACTGAATTCTGTCAAAATTTAGACTTTGGCTATATGAAATCAAATGAAAATGTTTTAAACCTATGTACTGAAATATAATATATATAAATATATATTATAAATGAAATATTTAATACTACCTTCATTATACTGCATTGTTGCTCACAAAACTTTCAATATTTTCTCTTTGCTTAAAGAATAAAATCCATATTCAACCTAGAATTCAAATACTTTCCCAATCTTACCCAGGCCTTTCTATCTTTCTAACACTAGCTTCCATTGCTCCATTTACAAAAAGTCCACTTTAGTTAAATTGGTCTGCTTTACCCTTCCAGTCCAAAACACATTGTACTTTCTACCATCTGCCTCTTTAATTCTGTCCTTTCCCTTCTCCTCTACTTTGAATCTGCCTTACTAAATTCTTCAAAGCTAACCTCAATTCAATAAGTATGTGTCACCTACTGTGCACAAGAAACTGCTATGTATTCTAAGGATACAAAGGCAAACTACACTTATTCAGTTGACATTCTACTGAAGGGATGCAACATGGACACTGATAAGGAAATACAAAGTATGAAAATAAGGAGGAAAGATCTTATATAAGAGGTGCTAACTAAGCTGAACATCAAGGGATTCAGAAATTCCATGAGGGGAACAGGGAAAGGGAGAGAGAAAGGAAGAGGAAGAGGAATGGGTACAGAGATAGAAGAAAGGAGAGGGAGAGGGCAAGGAGGAGGACAGGGACGGGGATGGGAAGAGAGAGAGAGAAAAAAGAGGAGGTGGGGAGGGGAGAAAGAGATGGAAAAAGAGAGAGGAAGGAGAAGAGAGGAGAGTGAATTGGAGAGGGACAGGGAAAGGGACATGGAAAGGGACAGGGAGAAAAAAAGGGTGTGAGGGATGAAGGAGAGGGAAAGGGAGAGGGGGGAAAAGGGAGAGGCAGAGGGAGGAGAGAAGAGGAAAGGCAAAGGGGAAAAGGGAGAGAGCAACAGGGAGTGGGGGAATTAAAGAGGGAGAGGAAGAAGAAAATGGCAGGGAGAGGAAAAGGGAGAGGAAGGGATACCTTTCTGGGGGTGTGGATAGGGGGAAAGCCTGTGCAAATATAAGGAGGTGGGAAGGTAATGCAAAAACAATATGGAAAATTAATCTGGTGCAGGCTCTGAGAACTTTAAATGCAAGGCAGAGGAAAATGTATATTATCTTTAGGCATGTAGATCTTCCTCAATCTAGTTTCACATTAGGATATGTGGTAAATGGAGTCCAAATGTTAGGATGTCACTGTCATTGCTATTTAAAATGGGCCATAAATGTTGATATATCTGTTGAATCCCCCCCCCCCTTTTTTTTTAGTCCTCCTTGAATCATCTGCTTTTGGAATGATCTGGTTTAGCTAAGTTTCACCACCAAACTTTCCTGTAAGCCTATTTTCCCTTCAGTTATATATATTTTTTTGCTGTTTTGTAAATGATGTTGCTTTGAATTCTCCATCTTCTTCTCCAAAGTATTCTGCAATTTAACTTCTTTTCTAAACTGGCATTGCCTTTGGCTACTGGCCTCTGTTTGGCCAGTACACCAAGTATTTGATGGCTAAGACTGCATCTGGGCTCTTTTTGTCTTCCTCTGGAAATTGTTTTGCATAACCAGACTTTTCTAAAAAAAGATACCTTAAGGGCTGTTGCGTTTATCTGTCTTCTCTTTTTCAGAGTCAGAAACTTGTTTCCTGCAAGTGGAGTTAGACATGTTGTAAATACAAGTTTGGCCTCCTCAATTTTATCCTTCCTTTGAATATTTTGTTGATTTATATCTTTATTTTAATTAATTGATCATATAGCTACACATAGGTGCCTCTGACTATACACACTACTAATATCAAGTCATTTTTCCTTTCTCTGTGCTAAAATATAGTTTATTTCATTATCTATCATTTGGTGTGTGTGTGTGTGTGTGTATGTATGTATGTATGTGTGTGTTCGTGAGTGCACACCCATGCATGCATGTGCTACACATGCACTGCTCTTTGGTGTTTACTTTATCCAGACTTATCTATTTCAAGTAAGATAGATTTTTATGATATACTGATGCAAAGTTTCTGAGGAGTCTACAAATATTTAGCTTTTCTCATTTCTTCATCCTAAACCACGTTTTTCGATATAGATTTGGTAGTCCTATCTCATGTTCATATTTTCATAAAAGTGTCAGAATATCACGGTAAACATTTAGTTTGTAAGATCTTACAAAATCTTCATAAAATTCCTTACTCTGTTCTCCACGACAGCTGTTGGTAGATAAGCAGTAATTATCTTCATGGTGGTCTGTTTGCTAATGTCCATCATGAGCACTGCTAGGCAAGAAGAACAAATGTGCTGTGAAATTCTGTTTCTTGTTGCATTCAGTTGCACAATGAAACCAACTCCTTGGAGATCAAAACAAAATAGATGGAGAAAAACTTGTGAAACTTCATACCACTGAGGTATGAAGGTATTGAAGGTACTTACCATTGGTTTCATGTACAGATTATCCATATGGATGTGCTTTGGTTTCTCTGGTAATGAATCAAATAATTAGTTGTAGGATGAAGACAACATATTGAAAATATTAAAAGATAAATTAATCTCTTTGGATGATCTAAAAGTCATATGTACCTCAACTTTCCTATTCTATTTGGGCATCATCACTTCAGAAGTGAAAGGAGGCAGCAAGGGATTACCAGTTGTTTTGCATTTGTATTTGTTTAATGGATTATTGTAGACAAAAAATATATCCCTTAGTAGCTAACTTCTGGTGATGAACTTCTTTCTTCCCTATCTAGGCTAATCTTCTAACAAGACACACAGTCTTTTACTGGGATTCTATTTAGATAACATTGAATGAAAATATTACTGCATATCATTGCAATACAGTTTGAAATTTGGAAGAGGTTATTAAATATTAAAACATAATAAAGGATTTGTAACTATCCAGCTGGAGAAAATTAATCAGCATGACTGCTCAGAGATTTTTCAAACATTATTTAAATGTTTGCTTTTTAGAGACCTTATCTTTTTTATTATATCTCTGATTATTGACTCACCTGGATGACTACAGAGTAGGAAAAAAAAACTGTATTGTGTTTTATACCTTTCTAACATTTTTTCCATCTTATATCTTGAATACTTTAGAGTTGACTATGATCAGAGGGAATTTTTAATTAATTGACTGAAATAATCTTTTCTTATTATTAGAAACCCATGTAACAAAATAGATCAGAACAAAGAGAGCTGGACTTTCATCTCTGGATTAATTTAGGAAGTCACAATTCATTTGTGAAATGTTGTTCTTTCACTATCAAAGTGAATTAGCTTTCAATGACTTTATAGTAGAGACAGTTTAAGTTAAAGATTACAATGTCCATCAACTGACTTAATGCTTATATTGAGATAACAATAGTAATAATATTAGTAACTGACATCGAGATAGTGCTACATCATTTATAAAGTTATTTGAGCTGCTCAGATACATCTCATTGTGGGTTTAACTATTCTTCTAGGTTATTATGCCTCACATTAGTGCTACAAAGTCCAAAATTGACCAGAAGAGTAAATTAATAAATTTAAGATAACTTTACCCAATCAAACACTTACATTTAATTTTTTTTGTGTGGTAGAACCTCTCGAAGAATAAAGCAACCATCAATTAAATGAGCAGGCCACTTGGATTAAAAGAGAATTTTCTACTCCACCATAGTCTACTAATAGAAGAGAGGCAAGTTTGGGGAGGAAAATGAACATCTATATTATTGGATATATGCTAGATCCGAATAATTTTTTTAAAAGATTGCTTTTAACCTATTTCCTATTAAGAAAGAAGTTTGTTTAGTACATAATGGAGTACATAAGATGTTCCTGAGCAGAAAAAGTTAGGAAGATTCATCTTCCTCAGTCCAAATCTGTACTCAGACACTTACTAGCTGTTTGACCCTGGGCAAGTCATTTAACACTGTCTGCCTTAGTTCCTCATCTGTAAAATGAGCTTGGAGAAGGAAGCCACTCCAGTGTCTTTTCCAAGAAAACCACAAATGGGGTCACAAAAATTTGGACATAACTGAAAACAACAAGAATATGGTGAATTTGGATAACAGAGAGAAAAAAAAAGGTACATTTGAAGGGGAGCTTGATGCTTGTCTACATTTTTTACACTTAATCTTATAATGTTGCTCTTATATTTTCCTTTTAAAAAGAAAATGACTTCCACATGCTTGTCGATGAAGTTGGGGTAGTTGAGTGGGGTGATATAGACGAGGCAGATAGAATCTTTCATTCTGAGTCTCCTCTCATCAAACGAAGAGTTAGCACAAAGCTATTGCAAATAGTTATTCTAATATTGGGCAGTTGTAAAAACTGGCCCTGCACTTGATTTTCTTTTTCTTTGTTTGTTTCCTCTTTCCTTCCTTTGTTTCCTTTCTTCCTTCCTTCCTCTTTCCTTTCTTTTTTGCTTTCTGTCTTTCTTTTAAGGCGAGTTTTTTCAAGTGCTACTCAGTCAGTTATATGTAGACAGAGACAGATTGGAGCATCAGGACCTTTGTTTTTCAGACTGATTTTTCCTTCTTATATCATACTAACAGAAAGGACTGTTTGTCTAAGCAGAAGGCTTTCCCAAGATTATGGAATACCCAATCAATAACTTCAGACTTCACATTCTGGAGTGATGAATGCACTGTAAATACCATTTAATGAAAGTGCCACTTTTAGTTTTATTTTTTTTAAGCTAGGAGGGTGTGGGTGTGAGAATTCTTTCTAAACTATGCTGTTTTGACAGACATATTTTGCTTGCATTATATATTTAGAACCAGGATAGACAGACTCAGTTCCCATTCACTGTAAAAGGCAATGTAAAAAAATGTATCTGGCCCATTCTGGAGAATTCCATTCATTTTGAAGGCAGGTCCATTCACCATTTCCACATATTGCATGCAAAGAAGGCATGAACTCTATCTTTTAAATTGAGGTGTTTGATGAAGTTCACACTATAATAACTCAGCAGGATCATAGAATTAGAGCTGGAAGAGATTTTAAAGTCTAATTTTACAGATGAAGAAACTGAGAATGAGAGTTTAAATGATTTTCCCAGTTGCATAGTTAGTAAGTGTCTAAAGTAGGATTTGAATCGAGGTCTTTTAAGTCCAAGTTCAACATCCTAATGATTACACTTATAATTCAAGTTGTCTATGACTTTATCCATGTAGGTGATCCCTCAGCTGATGTAGACAACATTTTTCCCAATCCTCATACCTCCAACACAACACACACACACACACACACACACACACACACACACACCCCTAATGAGTTTAATATATGATTTCTTGAGTTGTTGTGGTTTAAAAAAATGTAATTCCAAGGTTTTCAGCTTTCTGGTGATGTTAATCCACACTTAGCTAGTTCATTATAGTCTTAGATGATCAGTATTCTGTGTAAGCCTTCAATTCTAGGCTTTGAAGGGAAGGCTTGTGATAACTTTTCCCCCTCTATTCTCACCTCCAAAACAAACTAACAAAACACCCCGACTATTTCTTTTTCTTCCTAAATAACATGCTTCCCCCATAAACCTGTTGGTTTTTCATATTTAAATGTTTCCATTGGTTTCTGTTTTGTTTTGTCTATCTCTGGTTGGTAGTAGAAACTTTTTCCACTTGGTAGAACCTATTATTTAGTTTTAGAGATTGTATTCTTCTAACATAGCCCAAAGATAGATAGATCTATGCTGTGAGAAAGTATTGGAACTAGACTTCAGAGAGGAAGTATACATACATTCACAAACACAAATACCTGTACATGTAGACACAAAGAGACCAAAAAAAATGACAAAAACAAACTTGACCAAATATTATTGATTATCACCTTCTGAAATTGAGAGGGAGAGAGAGAGAGAGAGAGAGAGAGAGAGAGAGAGAGAGAGAGAGAGGGAGAGATGCCTCTCCATATTTTCATTGGAGACTCTATAGAAAACCTCCAAATTATGAAATTGTAAGCCAAACAGCAAGTCTATGAGCTAGAAAAGAACAGAATTTTGGCACAAACTGTTTCGACCCAATTTCATCTCCATTTCATATGTGAAAATGAAGCTCATGTTGGCCAGTGTCACTAGAATACACTCATATGTATTCATTGAATACCCATTCACTCATTTTTGTGTTTATTATGGGCTTTTTTTAGCTTGAGAAAAGTTTGTGCTATTCAAAAATGCAAAATTATTCTGGGCAAGATTCCATTTGTTTACTCAAATTTTAATTTTGACCTAAATAAAAAGGGATTCGTTTCCATTTTTCATTTAGATCATTGTTATGGTACAACCTATCATGTCTTTTCTTCTCTTTTCTGGTAATTTTCTCCATTCTTGTCAAGCATCCTTTATCTCTCAGTGCTGGGTTCTCTTTGTCCTATATATCACCTGGTTAAAATAGGACTTGGCTGATAAACAGAATTAACTTATACCTCTACAGAACTGCATTTTGTTATAGTCAATGGTTATATGTTCATATCTATGACCACAGATTTTGGTCAGCCATATATATCCCATTATGTTAATATGTCAAGAAAAGAAGCATAGTGCAGTATATTAATAACTGACCTAGGAATCAGGAAATCAAGTTCAAGCCTTCCCTCTAAGTTACTATGAGTGTGTCACTTTAAATGCCCAGGGTCCTAGGTATCTCT
Source organism: Gymnobelideus leadbeateri (assembly GCA_011680675.1). Lineage (NCBI taxonomy): Eukaryota > Metazoa > Chordata > Mammalia > Diprotodontia > Petauridae > Gymnobelideus > Gymnobelideus leadbeateri. The sequence goes on along the minus strand of WOXC01011656.1, from coordinate 10,963 downwards.
CTAATTGTTACAGAGAAGTTACTAACCTTCAATAGGTGAACTTTTCCTATAGCTATAAAATTATGTCTAGAACCCTCCCCTTTAAAAACACACTTATTAATACATATGCATGCATAAAATGTATATACATATACCTAATACACAAATATACATATGTTGAGGTGGCTAGGTGGAACCCAAAAAATAGCCGTGTGACCTTGGGCAAGACACTTAACCACAATTGCCCTCCAAAAGGCAAAAAAACCAAATATACATACACATACACATGCATACCATATATGCATATGTGTGTATATATGTGTGTGTATGTCTGTGTGTGTTTGTGTGTGTGTTGTAAAATTTTTTGAGTCTGTATGACTCCAGGGATGTATGGAGCTTTATTAACACTCTCCTATTTGCAAAGCAGGTTTCATGGGCAGTCATTAATCAGATCCACCAAATTTCTTGACTACTTGCAGAATTCATGGTCTGTTGCATTTGGTTGGATCTAGCCACTGTCAGGTTTCCTAAAACATTCCCACACTCAAATTTCTACTGAGGGCTGTCATTTTTTGCAAATAATTTTTTTTCATCAGTCCTATTTAATAGCACATTATTTTAAGTAAAGATGTCTCACCCTAATGCACACATCTATTATTCCTAAACCATACTGGAAAAGAAAACCACCATTGTTCCCCACCACCCCATTTTAGGTAGATGGGGGCCTTCAATTAAATATCAGAATAAGTGTTATGTGCTAAATATTCTTTGGAAAGCATCGGTCAGGGTTAATATTTTATAAGGTATCTTTGTGTGTTTCAAATCCTATTTATAATATTTTAAGCATTTTAGATCCACATCCTCTCTATTCATCTAAAAGTGACACTAGTAAAAATCACCTAATCCATTTAAATAATGTATCAACTTTACTCATGATATTGAAAAAGTTCTGGAAGGTTCATATAAGTCCAGACTTTTATTTGAGTCCTTTTTTAAAAATCCAAGAAATATATTATAAAGTAGTAAGAGCTTTCAAGTGAAAAAGAAGAAATAATTGACATTTATAAAATTCTTTAAGGTATGCAAAGCTCTTTAAATGCACAAGCTCATTTGATCCTCAAAATAATCTTCTGAGGTTAGTGTTAAAATTATCATTATTACTCTCTTTGGACAGATTAGTTTGAAAAAATGTTAGGTGCTTGGGCAGGTTCAGCATTTAAGCCTAGGTTCTCCTTATTCCTAGTCCAGAACTCCATCCATGTTTTACTCCCTCTCATTTTAAGGAAAAAAAAATTATATTCTATAATTTCATCAATACCCTTTAAATCTCTTTTAGAATAGAAAATAAAATCTTACCTCTAAGTTTTATGGTCAGTTATAAGATATTTTCACAAAGTATTCCAAAATGGATCCAAAGGAAAAATGGCCTTTTGCCACTAAGATCTCTTCCAACTCTTTATTAAAACAAACAAACAAAATATCACTTTAGGATTTTACTATTGTACCTAAATATGCATAATGCATATCTATGCACATATATGTATAAATACATTTATATTCTTAAATATGATGCTAGCTGTTGCTTTATTGTTCTAAGTCTGGAACAAGAATTTTATGCCACTCACCTGAAAAAATTTTTAAATATCTTGAAACTTTAAATTTGTCTTAACATGAAAAAAAGTACTTCTGAAGTCTCCAAACAGGCAAATATTTCAGAGATACTGATCAATAACTCTCCTATAACAAACAACTTTAGAGAAATACCCAGGACACTGAGAAGTTAAAGGACTTGCCTTTTTCATGCAGCTGGTACCAGTGCAAGGCAGACATTAAACTCAAGTGTTCCTCAGTACAAAGTAGGACTTCTATCCACCATGACACAATATGCCTTACTGATTTTATACTGTGAATTCCCACACTGGTGAAATCATGGAACTGGAGCAGAAAAAGACAAACATTGCTCATAATAGAGATTTACAATCTGGTTAATATCCCCTGGCAGTCAAGACTTTCTTTGTCTTGCCTGACCTGTTCTGTGAAGTTTGTACCAGAAGAATTCAGCCTACCCTGCAGGAATCACTACAGTGTCAGAGACATGAAGAATGAGGATTGACCTGGGGTTAAATGCATCAACACTTTCACTGAACTAATGCCGCAGAAAATGAACAGATAGATATCAATACCTGTGATATTCAATAAAGCATATTAATATAAGGGTTTATTCTTAACTTCCTATGTGCTGAACCTGGATCCAATTTGTACAGTTTATAACTGGTTCCAATGGTCTGTGTTGTCATTTCAATGACAATATTCTCTCCATAATGCTTTTTATATCTCATTGTGCTTTGTCTGAAGCTAAGGAGAGCAAAAATCCAACCCATCAGAAAAAAGCTATTCTTTTTTCTTAATATTTAGCACTGTTGCTAAATTGTATTGCAATTTGGACCTTTTATTAAAATGATTCAGAATCTACATTCCTGTTTTCTTAATTTGTATATGGTCGTTTTTGGTTTTGTTTTTTTAATTATATATATATATATATATATATATATATATATATATATATATATATATGTTTACCTGTTAAAAAATACCTTCAGGTAGCTAGTGGTAGAGTGACCTCACTTCTAATCCACTTAACAACAATGTAAATGATGATAGTAATTTACATTTGAATGACACACTTGGTGAGAGAACCAGTTTAGCCCTCTGGATAGTGTTGAAATTGGGAGGCCCTGAGTTCAAATTTTGTTAACACTTAGTGGCTATGTTACTGTAGAGGAGTCATTTAATGACATCTTCATGCCTCAGGCATCTACCAAGGACTTATCTAGTCCTAAATTATAGATAAGTCTTAGTTGAAGGTATTCTCACAAATCCTTTGCCTGTCTTTGGTTACAAAGCTTTCCACCTAAGTACTAAAGCAGCTTTATTCTCATTTTATAGATAGGTAAACTTCACTGAAGTCTTACTCCAATGTCTCACAGTTCGGTGGAATTGCTGCTGTATTTCCAAAGGTCTGGTTGGTACTGTGTAAGCTCTGGTGGGTGCAATTAAACAGAAAATTTTAAGAGAGATCTAGTGATGGCAGTCTAGCTAAATCAATAAGGGCTATATTCAGCTTGGATCCAGGGCAATGCATTTTCCAGTCGAAGAAATTCCTCAATGCTATATCATTGGAAGAGCTATTCCAAACACTGATCAAATCACAAATCCTTGATATATCCAAATATAAATGAGATAACAGGTTCAGAAAGGTCAAATCACTTGAAGGACACACAATGAATAAATGGCAAAGCTGAAATTCAAACAAACCCAGGTCTTTTGATTCCAAGTCACTGCTACTTATAATACAATATGCTAGGTCACAGTGTGTGTATATACACACATGCATGTATGTTTGTGTGCATATACATATATACATGGTTCTATGTATATGCTTAATTTTAGTGTAATATATGTATTATATATGCAAATGTATTCAGCAAGTTTTCTTAAAGATAATATGTTTTTAAATAGATCTCTCTATAATGCTATGTCTACAATGCATTTCTGAATATCATTGTGGTGAGGAAGAGATGCGTTGTAGGGAAATAACAGTCTTAGATAAAGTGTTCTTAACATGTGTATGACATAGTATGACACATAGAGTGACCTTAATTTTTCTAATTAAAAATTAAGATTTCTAAGGACCCTTACCATATAGGTCAGTTCTCAGCCCTCAGCTGCTAATGTGTGAGGATCAGCCTAGCTCCTGCTCACTTTCCAGGGAGATGTGGGGAAAGGAATCTTTGTAATTTGCCAGCTCTCACCTTAAGTAACAAAAGCAGGAGGACAACCAAAAATGGAAGTTCCCTAAGCTTAAGTACCAGGTGATGCCTGGGAGGAGGACTCAAATATAAGTGTGTATACATGTATGTATATATGTGTGTGTGTACACACATATACATAAACGTATGTGTATACACATACATATATGTGTATGTGTGTACACACATATAAATAAACATATATGTATCTGCATATGTAGATACATATATATACACACAGACATAAATGCAATATATTCCATTTACATAGAAGGACAGATAAATCATTGACATGGGAGCAATTCCTAAGGACTGGTCTGCTAAGACATAAAGGGGTGTGATCTACATTTGTCTTTCTTGTAATTTTAGCAAGGAATATACACTAAAAGCAAGTTAAATTTCCAGGATTAGTAGGTAGGGGACCGGATAATGTCATCAACCAGTATCATTTTATAACTTTCACATCTGTGTGATTTTCTAGACTGTTTTAATTTGATTCATTTCACAACAGACTTTTTTGACTATTTTGTCAAACACTCTAGTAGGGGATAGAGATACAAATACCAAATAATAATAATAATAATAATAATAAAAGATAGAAATCCCTGCCCTGAAGGCGCTTGTATTCCACTGAAACAACCATCTAGATTAGAGAAGTAAAATGCCAATACAAAGTAATTTGGTGGGAAGGAGCATTAACAATGGAGAATCAACATTAACGATTAGAAAAGCCTTCTTTTCAGCTAAAATTTGAACTTTTGAGCAGAAATTTGAAGGGAACTAGACATTTGAGATAAAGATGAAGAGGGAGACCAATGTTAAACAGTTTGTACAAAGACTTAGAGATGGGAAATGGAGGTCTGAATATTGGGAAGAACAAGAAGGTCCTTTCAGTTTTAATGGAGAGTGCATGAGGCAAGGATATAAGTACTTAGCTTGGAAAGATTGTCTTGAGCTAGAAAAATTAGTTGAAGCTAAAGTGCTTTAAGGGCCGACAAGGAATTTCTATTTTATCTTAGAAGGAATTTATTTTATTTTATCCTAGAAGGACAGACTAAGAACATTTTTAGTCAACTGTAACTTTATTTTGTCAATTTATATGGTAACCAAAACATGAAAATGGTATTTTGTTATGCTTCCTTTTAAAATTTTTATTTTTTAATAGTTTCATAATAAAAAGAGTCCACTTTAAATCTTGTGCACTTAATATACCTAATGCATATACCAAATATTCCCTATTTATTTTTTTAAAGCAATTGGGGTTGAGTAACTTGCTCAAGGTTACATGGCTAGTTATTTATGTGTGGGTGCTAAGTACTGAGGCCGGAACCGATCCCGGGTCCTCCCGACTCCACAGCTGGTGCTCTTACTCACTGTGCCACCTAACCACCCCACCTATTCATTTTCAATAACAGTAATATCAGTTATAGCCCAACCCCATTAAAACAATGTGTGTGTGTGTATGTGTGATATATATATATACATATTTTTTTAATAAACAGATAATGCACTATATTTTTACCATTTCTCTTTGGCATTGTTCAGAGCATAAACATTAATTCAGGTCAATACCACTGTAAACAAGAAATCATAATGAAATAAATGTGACATATCATACAAAATGTAATTTGTTTTTCTTTTTTTATAAATCTGTCCCTCCCTAGTTGAGGAAATAAAAGCAGTGGAAGATGAGGGGAGAAAAAGAAAAAGAAAAGAAAATTCTTTAATACAAAGCTATATAACCTGGCAAAACAAAATTCCACACTGACCATGTCTGAAAATGCATGTATGTTTTTGCACTTTAAGTTCATCACCACTCTGGCAGGAGATGAGAAGTATGTTTTCTTACATTTTTTGTTAAGTCCATGCTTTATCATTGTGTTGATCAGAGTTCTAAAGTCTTTCAAAGTTATTTTTCTCTCTATTGGTATCATGGTATAAGTTGTTGTCCTAGAATCAGAAATGTCTTTAGTGGGTTCTATTGTTTCTTCTGAAACATGTCCTGAAAGAGGCTATCTACATGCCCCCTACATATCAACGGAAGGAAGCTTTTTGACCTTATCCCTTTCTTCTTTCTCAAATATAATAGGGCTTCAGAACATCCAGAACAAATCTTTCCTTAGTCAGGAAATTCTGGTTGTGTCACAGCAACAAAGGCTTGTGGGAACATTGTTTGTTGTTGTTGCTGTTGTTGTTATTGTTGTGTTTTTTTTTTTAAGGATGTTACATTGGTCAAGAAAGATAGCTGAATTTTTGTGTCATTAAGGACATGGAGACAAAGTGTACCCAGTGATTATTAGATGAAAGAACAAACCATGGTATATGAATGTGGCAATATTATTGTGCAGGAAGAAATTGTTAATATGAAGATACTGAGACATGAAGGAAGATTTTTATTAATTGCACCAGAAAAAAAAGAAAATAAATACACAATGGCTAGCATAATCTAAATGAGATTACTTAAATTTCAACTATGAATAAGTAAAATAAAACAATTAGGAATAGTCTTAGAGAACCAAATAATAAGATTTCTTCCTATTCTTTACCCAAATCAATGAGACTATTCCAATCTGTGGTTATATTTTTCTACATATAGTCAGAAGAGACTAGTGGGGGGGCCTGGGTTTTGCTTAACTATATGCTTCTGCTTTTTGTTATTGCAAAGGGTTTCAGTTTTAGAGCAAGAACTTGTCTATTAATTACTAATATAAAAACAGAAGGAATCAATAAAACAAATAAAATTATAGTCATAACAGCTTCCAAGAATCAGCATTTTTCCCTTTATAAAATGTATAAGTACTGATTATTTCACATGTAAGATAGTAAAGATGTCCACTCCAGTGTTCTGGAGGGCTTTTTTGTTGTTGTTGTTGCTTTTTGTGGCTGTGGTTTGTCCTTCATTCTTGAGGAGGACCATGATATCAAAGAAATGATGACATGACTGGCAATTGAAGTAGAATATGAGTGACGGAGAGCTCTGAAAAGTCACCAGCCTCACGTTCTCCTCCAGTGAGCAGATATCAATCAGGATGACTGGAGATTCCCCAGCATGCAGTGGAGACCACGGTCTTTTTAAGCTCAGGTCTTTTCAAGCCCTCACTTTGAGTGAGGCAACACCCATTCACTGTCTTTAAAAAGTGAGTCAGGAATGTCCCCTTTAATTAAAAAGAAAATCAAACTGGGAGGTGAAATCTTTCAGAGTCTCTAGAGGCCCCAACTCAGTCCTTTCTGCATCGTAAGGCTGTTATTAGTTTTTGTAACTTTTCTTTTTAGTTGTTAAAGTATATGTGCCATTGAATGTCAATTCAGATGAATATTCTGTTTTTCTCAAGTTATATTTTTATAGTATTGAGAAGCAAGAACAGACTGCATATACGCATGCATTTTACTTCCTTTATGTTATTCTTATAGCTAACTGAAATTTCTATAATAGTTTCAGATATGCAAAGCGTTATGGCTAAATTATCTCATTTGACCCTCATGCCGTGTCTTTGAGATAGGTACTACAGGCAGTCCTTATATTTCTTCATTTTACACATGAGAAAAACTGAAGCCAATAGTTTGCCCAGAGTCACCTATCTAAGCAGTGTTAGAGGTGAGATACAAACCCAAAGCCTCCTGATTCCAGGTCAACTCCATCACACTCAGAATAAGTATCTGCTGAGTTTGTATTTGTAATATCTTCCTATTAGGATAGTAGATTGCTCCAGGCATAGAAGGACATGGCTTAGTAGTCCTATTGAAATATGTTGCCAAATGGATATATTTCTGTACAAAGATATATCCTAGTAATATTGTCCCAGGTAATAAAGTTACCTAATCCCGGCAGGTACAAGGGCTGCTTGATAGGAGGGAAAGAATTGATTCTGCAGCTTAACGCTCCTCGAAAAGTTCTCATTATTTTTATGCATCTACCAATATTGCTGTGCAAGTGCATCCTATTTGAAAATGATAATTAGGGCTGCCCGAATCGCAGTCACCAGTGAACAAGGGTGCAGTGAAATGATCCAACTTCCATTAGAAAATAATGACCATCTTGGCTGAGTAAAATTTTTTTAATTAAATACCAACAATTCCTTGTAATCAGGGAACCTATTAGCCATGAAATTTGATTCCATTATCATGGACTATTCACTTATCAAATACAGGCAGAATAAGTGTGGATGGCATTTACAGTCTTGGGTTGTATATGACTTTAAAACCCTGAGACAATGGTACCATTGGGGTAACTCAGAGGAAATGGAGTATTTGGCATTCCTGTGGCAAGTGATGGGAATGATTAGGAGGATATTTTCATTAGTTTCTGTTGCATACATTTGTTTCATTCTCTTGTCCCAGTGCTTTCTAGGCCAGTAGACTGAACTTACATTTCTGACTTTCCCTGGGCTTGGTCTGGTACCTTTCTGTTACCTTCTTTACATGGGTCTTCAGGGGTCTTTGGTGCTACTGTTAGGAAATAGGAATAAAAACAAAATCACACTTGATTTTATTAGACAAAACATAGAGTTAGAAGAGGAAATAGGCTTACAGTGCAGGCAATGACTTTGTTTTTTTGTTTGGTTTTGCTTGGTTATTGTTATTCTTGTCTTTGGGTTTTGTTTTTTTTTTTTGTATCACAACTTATGGGAAAGTTATGAATCATCCTGGGAATAAATTGTAAAAATGCACAACTGTGAATTCTTCTTTCTTCACTATTGTTCTTTTGATCTTTTAAAATTAATTTCAGAGACCAAGTAGAGGACTTTACATGTTTGAGTTGCTATTCTGATGGGAAGAGCATGGTTGTTAGCTGAGTTTGTTGATGAATTCAAGCTAGTCAGTGCAAAAATTATATTTAATTGTTAATTGGGCAGTTAGATGGCTGAGTGGGTAAAGCATGGGATGGGAGTCAAGAAGACCTAAGTTCAGTTTGTACCTCAGACACTTACTAGCTGTGTGGTCTTGAGCAAATCACTTAACCCTGTTTGCCTCAGTTTCCTCATCTGTAAAATGAGTTGGAGAAGGAAATGGCCAATTGGTTCAGTTGCCAAGAAAACTACAAATGGGGTCACAAAGAGTGGGGCATGACTGACTAAAATGATTCACCAACAATAATGTCTTTTTTTCATTCACTATTAATAAAAACAATAGCATTTGATGGTGCCTTAAGATTTGCAAAGTACTTTGTGTATGTCATCTCATGTGATCATTCCCCCCCCCAAAAAATCTTGTAAAGTAGATGTTATTATCACTAGTTTACAGATGAGGTAATTGAATCTAAATGGCTTAGGGTGCCATGAAGTTAATAAGTGTCGGATGTAGTATTTGAGCTCAGGTCTTGCTGATTCCAAATCCAGCATCTACTCACTATGTCATCTAATAAGCATATGTTGAATTCTTACTATGTGCCAAATACTATCCTAGATGCTAAAGAAAGAAAGAAAATGCAAAAACACACTTCCTTGGTGCTATGGAACTCACGTGTTCTTGTGGGGAGATAGCATATAGAGCATATACTCTAATTTCAGGAAAAAAGAGGACTCTAACAATTGTGGAGATTAGGTAATGTTTCTCACAGGAGGTGGCATGAGTTAAACCACAAATGAAAATATGGATTCTAAGACGTAGAGATGAAGAACAGGTACATTTCAAGATGCAAGATAAACCAAATAATTTTATAAAATTAGTATTAAAATCATTCCATTAGAACCAACTACTCTAAAATTATATGTCCATTGATGACGGAACTAAATATTGTGCATTTACCAATAAGAATAAAAGTGTATTGTGTATGTGTAACAAAAGTTCATTATATACGTATACATGTATGTGTATATACATACATACATATGTATATGTATATATGTATGTGTATGTATTTGAATCTATTTTGGAAACACATTCATCAGATTTTTTTTTCCAATCACAACCATTCTCCAAATTATTTGACTATTCAAGAAAGTTTCAGAAATTCATAAGATAATTCATTTTAATAACAACAATAATAAACATGCAGTAGAATGATCATGTTCCTATTGTGCATAGTTCCTCATACAGGCAGGATACTGAACATTCAGGGTTTCCTCAAAAGGGCCAGTACCTTCTTCTAAGCCAATGCTGTTAGTCAGTGATCAGAGACTCCATGTATCAGAAGGAAAGTGAGAAGTTATAGTCTAAACTCCCACCCCAATACATGAATATCTTCTGTAGCATCCCATGACAAATGGTGTTCAGCTTCTGTATGAACTCTTCTAATGATCAATAACTTGGAAGTTCATGAGGAAGCTCATTCTGTTTAAAAATAGCACTAGGTGTTAGAAAATTATTACTTAATATTGAACTGAAATCTACATCTATCTCATTTCCCTCATCCTTGTCCTCCCCTTTGGGCTCATCCAGAATGAAACAAATCCCTCTTCTAGATGAAAAGTTTCTGAATCAAAGAGTATTTTCTTGTCCCCAACCCTCAAGCTTTCCCTTCTTTTAGGTGAACATCCCTAGGCCCTACAACCAGCAGTCATTTGACATGGTCTTGACGCCTCTCATTCCCTCAACATTCTTTCTTTTGAATGGGTCACAGCTAATTGATCACCTTTCCAAGATGTGGTACCCAGAAATGAAGAAAATTCTGCAGGTTTGATTTTACCTGTTCAAACTACAGAGGGAACTATTCAGATTAAAAACATGTTATATCATTCATGGTTGTAGAATCAGTACCACCAACACATTGACTGCAAAATGAGGATTTTCCCAATACATTTGTTTATCGTATTTCCTTTCTTCCTCTTTTACAGTGATTTGTGTCTTTTCTTCAGTTCCACTTATAAATTTGCTTTCTCCCATTACATCTATTTTCCCCTGATTGCTTACATGTAGTTGAGAAGAACCTTTGGGGGGCTATTTGTGAGCAAGTAAACACTCTAACTCATTTGTAAATCACAGTTGGCTCTGAAAACAATGAATACTTTCCACAAATGGGTTTATATTTATTTCTTCTTTTAGAAGAAAGTTTCTCAAAAGACAACCTGTTTGTATATGTGAAATCTACAAAGGTTCCCACCAGGTGGTCAATTAGTTAGATCTTGTAGTAATCACGTGACATGGAGTGCCACTTTACCAGTTTCCCTTATTTATATCTCATTAAAAGAAATATCAATTTTCCCATAGAGTGGTAAAACTAGAAGAGAACCTGGAGA
>WOXC01011655.1:90000-151881 GCA_011680675.1 Gymnobelideus leadbeateri | reverse complement strand
AGGGAATGGCTAAACAAGTTGTGGTATATGAATGTAATGGAATATTATTGTGCTATAAGAAATGAAGAAGTGACGGATTTCATAATTACCTGGAGAGACTTATACAAACTGATGCTGATCGAGAAGAGTAGAATCAGAAGAAATCTGTATACAATCACAGACATACCATATCTGTGATGACCAACTATGACAGACTGGACTCTTTTCAGCAATGCAGTGATATAAGTTAATCCCGAAAGACTCAAGAAAGTGAGAAATGCTCCATCCAGAGATATAACTAGAAAGAACTGAGCCTGAGTCCTGATGGAAACAAACTAAATGATCTTGTTCTTTTCATTGTTTGGTTTTATTTCTTCCTTACCATCTTTCATACCACCTAGTACAATACGCTTTTGTAATTGGAATAATGTATAACATGAATGCATTTGCAGATCATATACTGGACTATATGCTGTCGTGTGGGGGAGGGGAGGGAAGGAAAGGAAATTTGAAAATCGAGGAACTATGGAATTGAATTTTATTAACTGAAACTAAACTAATAAATTAATTAAAAAAAAAAAAAAGAATCACGTTTGAGGGTCGGCTAGGTGGCGCAGAGAATAGAGCGCCAGCCCTGGAGTCAGAAGGACCTGAGTTCAGAGCCAGCCTCCGACACTTAATCCACACAAACAAAAAAACCTAGCCGTGTAACCTTGGGCAAGTTACTTAACCACTTGCCCTAAAGGGTCGGCTAGGTGGCGCAGTGAGTAAGAGCGCCGGCCTCGGAGTTGGGATGACCTGAGATCAAATCTGGCCTCAGAAAATGAGCACCCACGAATAAATAATGAGTAGCCGTGTAACCTTGAGCAAGTTACTTAACCCCAATTGTTTAAAAAAAAAAAAAAAGAATCACGTGTGGGTAACAACCTACACCATTCTCTTCTGTACCTGGTCACATCTGGTTTGTCTCCGTTCATTGCAGAAAGAACCTACCTCTAATTATAGGGATTAGGCTTCTTTTACACTCCTTGGTACATTAAACCCCAACCCTCAGTACAGTGTTGCTCTTTCTCTCAAGTCTAGGGCTCCCTCACAAAGGGGAGTCGAAAAAAAAAAGAGGAATAAAATGTACAATATGCATTGAGTATAGTCTATTGGGTATTGGGTATATAATGCCTACACATAAAGCAATGATAACCCCTTGTGAATTGACCACACTGGGCCAGTCCTCAATTTCTGGTGGCCATTCTATCAGATATAGGTGTTTTCCTTGCTATTGGCTACTACCCCCATGGTGTACACCATTGCCCCTCCTTACCAGAGGTCAACGTTGTCCCACAATGGCAAATTTCCAAACCTTTCAGAATTTATAAGGTCACCTATTCAGGGAAAGATACAAAAAAGAGATAAGAATATAGCTAGCCATAAACTTGCCTAGACAGGACATTTGCTCATGGCCTCATATGGCAGCCATTCTTCTCCCCACACAATTCTCAAGGAAAGGAAGAGAGAATGAAAGAGAGAGAGAGACAGACAAATGCAGAGATAGAGAGACAGAGACGGAGAAAGACAGAGAGACAAAGAGAAAGAGAGACAGAGAGAAAAGAGAAGAGACAGAGGCAACAGGGCAGGTTGTACCTTTTGGATATCCACTGAATTATGGATCAGCAGGCATTTGGAGATTCTTCATCATTACACAACACAAATCTCTCAGTAGTGAGTCATATAAGGTTGGAAGTAAGTACCCCGCTACCCCTGCCAATGCTTCCACAGATTTTCCCCCAACATGCCCCCATTGGGAGAAGGTAATACTTATCTATGCATGCCCTGAACAGCTACCAAGCAGGCAAATCCAAGCCTGCTAAATGACCCTGTTACAAAACATTAACTTGGTTGTTAAAATTCTAATTGTAACATACTTGTCTTAGGATGTACTATTGAAGGCCCAGGAGATATAAAGACAAAAGCAAAATAGTCCCTGCCCTAAGGAATTTATGCTCTACTGGCCCTTTCAGTCACTAAGGCCAGCCCCTCTTCATTCCATCCTTTCCTTTATACTCTAACAGACTGCCCCCACAAAATCATCCTTCCTCTCTCTAATCTTCAATCTCTTCCCTTCTGTTGGCTCCTTCCAGGATGGCTATAAACATGCCCAGATCTCCCTTATTCTTTAAAAGCAACAATAACAACAACAAAAAAACCCTCACTCTCAGCATCCCCTAAAGCTATTATCTAAAACTCCCCCCTCTATTTCACAGCCAAATTCCTAGGGGAAAAAAAGCTATCTACTCCTACTGTCTACAATACTTTCTCTTATTCACTCCTCAACCCTTTGCAATTTGTCTTTGGGCCTTGTATGGCTAATGATAATTGCAGCTGCTATGGAGGTATAAGACCAATAACACCAGCATACTGTGTTGGACACAGGTCCACTCTGCCCTTCCCCCATTGATTTGTCACTTTGCCCTTTCTGAATGTCAGACACAAATCCACTCACCCTTTCCTTGATTTGGAAAGCAGGCAGCCCAACCTTCCCTTTCCTTCATTGATTTGTAAAACAGAGACCTTGCTTTCCCTTGATTAATTTGTAAACCAGGCATGACCCCCACCCCTTGCTTTCCCTTGATTAATCTTTGGGCAGGAATTCCAGCCTAGGGTTTCCCCTCTGGCGGGAAATTCAAATGTATACTGACCAATCACTAATTGTAGTTTCAAGTGTACACTAACCAATCATTGGAGTTTCAGCTTACATCATTGTAATTTCAGCTTACATAACCTAGCTATGGAACCTCTATAAAACCAGCACACTGTGGCAAAGCACTATCTGATTTGGGTGACCATGTACCCTAACAGTCTCCCGGTAACAAAATCCACTTTTTAAATTTAATCTTGGGGATCTTCTTTCTTGCTTTTATTGGGGTACTGAAAAGGGAAGGGTGATAAGGAGGGGGGAGGGTAAGAGGTTCTGCCAGGGACCCACCCTGGCATCCAGTCTGGAAGGAATTCACCAGGCTCAAGCAAACTTTGAAGCCGAAATTGTAAAGTTTATTGTTACGCTGCACAAGGACAGCTGGCTAGATTCTTATGGAACCTGCAAATTTCCAGGGGTCACAGGCATAGTTTTAAGGTGTCAATTATGCTAACTAGGTGAGTAAGAGTGGGATCAGGGAGGAGTTAAGGAGTGGTCAGTGCTCAAAGGACCATGCACTTTTAATATCAACTGCGCAGGTGTGTTGCCCATGATTCACTGGGAAATAGCTCAAGCGGGGCTAGCTGGAGGTATGGTTTTAGGCCTGATATGTCACTAAAGAGTGACCAGTCTGCCACCCACCAAGGTCATCAGAGACAGTGTGGGTATATAATTGACTAAGGAGTTACCCTATAGATAAGGTATTGAAGAATTTATGGTGGGGCTGGCCACTCTAAGGGAGATAACATTTACATAACTTATTGTTTCAAGCAGAGATAAACAGGTCATGAGTTGTTGCTGGGCAGAGTGCTGGAAGGGGGAAGGGGCAGAGTCAATGCTCTGAGGCTGGGGGGTGGAAATGTGATTGTACAGACTGGTTTTACAAATTGATTTTACAGACATAGATCCCAAAGCACCCCATTTACAAACTGATGTTACAGATTGATATTACAGGCATATATACATCACAAGTACCCCATCAGTACAACAATAGGAGGGCTGCTAACACAGGTTCTTGATCTGCTTTTCTAAAGGAAAGACAGCTTGAAAGGGGTTAATAATCTTACTTTAATTAAAACAATGAGAAAGACATTTAAGTAGAGAGAAGTTAGTATCTAAGAAAGGAATCCAACAGACAGGGCTCCAACTGTCTAAACAGAGTAATCAAACAATTTACATCACTAGACCAGAGAGCACAAACATCTGGGTTCACAAAGGTGGAAGGGGAAGGGGGGACTTAACAATGACTACCCAGAGTCTCATCTGGCCAAATCACAAAGACCTCGGGAAGGGGGCGGGGGGAGAGGGGGGAACATTCTTCCCATGAGTGAGTCCCAAAGCCAAACACCAAACTCCCAGAATATATATCGTTTTTTTGACTAATAGGCTCAGAGCCAGAAGGCATCACAATCCACATGATGCAGTGCCTAATTGGCTCAGTACCAAAAGGTGTGAAAGCCTTTCTGCAAGCAAGCCTTCCTTTAAGCAAGCTTCCCCCTAAGCAAGCTCCTCCCCCAAGGCAATATAATTCTCCCTGAATATATATAGTTTTCACCTGATGGTCTCTGTGTGACTCAGGATGTGTCACAGTTGTGAACTGGACCAGAGCTCAAAGCAGTAAGACATTTGTGATTGAAATACTTGTGTACCTTTAGATCTGGGAACACAGACCCTGTTCCAAGGGGAAAAGAGGACACATGTGGTCACATAGGCCTATTAACAGACAGGGAAGATCTTATATTCCATTAACCCTACAGACCTCATCACTGGAATGAAACTATTCTCTCCAAAGTTACCAATGGCCAGATCCATTGACCTTTTTGGAATCCTCTCCTTGATTACCCTGCAGAATTTAACATTGTTGACCATTCTCTCCTCTTGGATATTCTCTCCTCTCTGGGCTTTTGTACACTGCTCTATCTTAGTTCTCCCTCCATCAATCTGACTGCTACTTTTCAGTTTTCTTTGTTGTATAATCACCCATATCCTACCTTCTAATTGTGGGTGTGCCCCAAAAGATATGTCCTAGGCCTTCTTCTCTTTCTACTCTCTTTCAGTGACTTCATTTACTTCCGTGCATTTAATTAGCATCTCTATGCAAATACTTCCAAGGCCTCTCTCCAGATTTCCAGACCTGTAGCATATTTTGAACTATATGCCCCAGAGACACTATATTCCTCCCCCTACAAACCCATCCGTCTTATGGATTTTCTTATTTCTATTGAGGGAACCACTCTTCTTCTAGTGATTCAGGTTTGCAGCTTCAGCATCATCCTTGACTCCTCCTCCTCTCTCTTATAGCCAATCAACTGACAAATCTTATGGCTCTTTCCTATCCAACTACTTCTTTCCACTCACAAAGCTGCCACACTAATTCAGGTCCTCATCACTTCTTGTCTGGTCTATTATAATAGCCTCCTAATTGGTCCCTCAGTCTATCCTCCATACAGTTGCCAAAGTGATATTCCTAAAGCTCCGAGCCTGACTATACAGTGGCTTCTTATTACCTCTGCATTCAAATGTAAACTCCTCTGCATTGCATTAAAGCCCTTTGCAACTTAGCTCCAGCCTACCTTCCAGTCTTATTGTATATTCCTCCCCCACACATTCTACAATCCGGCCAAATTGGCCTTCTTTCTATTGCACACATATGTCACTCTAGTTCCTGTCTCTGTCTTTTCATCTCCAGCTCTTCCTGTGCTGAGAATGCACTCCTGAACTGCTGCTTCTTAGAATGCCTGGTTGTCTTCAAAGCTCAGTACAAAGGCTACCTCCTACATGAAACCTTTCCTGTCCTGCCATAGGATGGTGCCCCCATAATTGCCTTGTATTTAGTTTGCATATACTTATAAGTTGCAGAGCCGATGTCTACCTATATTGGTAGAGGGCCCCCCGCTCCGTCCCCTAATGTATATATGTGTGTGTGTGTGTGTGTGTGTGTGTGTGTGTGTGTGTGTGTGTGTGTACACACATATACATGTTGTCTCCTTCAATAGACTATATGCTTCTCAAGGCCCGGGACTATTTCCAGTTTGACTTGTATCTCCAGTAACCCAAAACATTGTTTAGCAAATAGTAGGTACTTGATAAATTCTTGTTGACTGATTGATACTTTGCTTCAACTAATTTAGTTTAAGAATGATTAAAGTTGGGGGAGTTAGGGGAGGGGGTAGGCTGCTACTTCACACTGTAGACTCACACTGAGTTTGCAGTCCATTAAAATCCTAATTTCCTTTTTCATGTCCTTATCCAATCTTTGTGCAGTTGACTTTTCCTTCAAGTAAAAAGGAGCCTCAGACATTCGTACCATAAATCAGAACTTTAACTGGCAGTGTGTGTTAGAGGACTGGAGAGCAGGGGCGGGGATGACTAAAGTATAATAACTCCTGAGTATAGTTGAGGTAGATTGGAGACAGAACTCACAGGAGCTGTGAAGTGGGCTCAAAGCAGGGAAGGGACTGGGTAGAGAAGATTGTTAGTCAGGCACTGAGCTTATTTGGGAGGAGGGAGAGCTATCTGGGGATCCAGAGAGGACAGCAACAAAGGTGTAAGCAAGATATAGTAAACTTTGAAAAAGGAATGATGAATGTAATGTTGACAGAGGTCTAACATAGCAATGGGAAGCAATTAATCCCGTCTGGTTCTCTCTCTCTCTCTCTCTCTCTTTCTCTCTCTCTCTCTCTCTCTCTCTCTCTCTCTCTCTCTCTCTCTCTCTCTCTCTCTTTCTCTGTGTGTGTGTGTGTGTGTGTCTGTCTGTCTGTCTGTCTTTTGTGGAAGTGGGAAGAAGAGTATCAATCCTTGGGGAAGTTTTGAAGGTATGTGTTATCTTTGGGAGAAAAGCTAGTTTTTAGTGAATAAGAGAAGATGGAAAAAATGCTCAAGGAAGAGATCTTAGGTGAAGGAATTTGTTAAAAATTGAAAACTATTTCAGAGAGCGCAATGAAAAGGTTGAGCAGAATAGTCTAGGAACTAGGGAGAACTAATGCTGAGATGAATAGAGATGAGTTGTGGAAAGAGCAGAGGAAAGAGATTCAGGGTATAGAGGAGGTAGGCAGGAGAGAAAGCTTAATCTTGGGTTTGAGCAGTCTAGGCAGATGGAGTTCATGGTCTTTCCCCTCTCTCTTAATTTCTATAGTCATTTGACATCACTACCTTTCCCTCTCTTGGGGCTGCATAATTCACTCCTAACACAGCTGGGAGAGTTCTGTGAGGCACTAGGTACTTCTGTGAGGTAATAAGGATTTGCGGACCACAGTGCAGAAGCTGTATGTTCTGGGAGAAAGTTCCAACTCTTCCTCCCTAGTTACTGATCAAGATATTCTGTATGTATATTAGAATCATAAAATCTTGAAGCTAAAAGCGACCTCAAAAGTTACTTAATATGACCCCCTTCTTATTTAAGGAATCCTGCCTACAAAATATCCAACAAATGCCTGAGGACTTCAAATGGTAGAGAATTCCCTATCACCCTAGGTAGTCCATTCTGTTTTGGAATAGTTCTAATTGTAAGGAAGTTTCTCTATGCTGAGCTAAAATCTGCTTTTCTAAATCATTCCTTGCTACTGCTCCGGGGGGCAAGCAGAAAGCATCTAATCCATCTTCTAAGTGACAACCCTTCCAATATTTGAAGGTAACTATCTTATCCCCTAAATCTCTTCTCCAGGAGAAATGTTTCCAGTTATGGCATGCTTTCTGGTCCCTTCACCATCATTACAATGCCTAGGACCCTAGGATTTAGAGCTGAAAGTAACCTTATCGGTCATTTAGTCCCATCCTCTCATTTTATAAAAAGGAAACTGAGTCACAGAGAATAGATCACACAAGAAGTAAGCAGTAGTGTGGCTTTGAAACCTGATGTTTTGACTCCACACTCTCAAGTCCATGTACAGTCTCCTAAGACTTTTTTTCTCCTTCTACTCTTTTTGTTATGCCCTTTCCAATCTAAAGATCCTTTTCCTCATTTGGGAAATCCAAAGTAAAATGAAAGCTTGGGACAGGTCCAAGGAATATCGTGGTGAGAACCCCAGAAAAAATTTAGTAATAAATTGGATGGGGGTAGGGAAAGGAAGGAGCGATTAGGTGGAGGCAGAGGCTGAAGGAAATAAGTTTGTTAAATGACTGGTGTATTGGAAGGGTCCGAAGAAACAGTAGGTGAGGGGGTCTAGAGGTAGGAAGAGTCTGGTGAGGAGCTAGAGAGGGGAGGCAGCTGATCCTTTAACTCCTCTCTCAAAATTCCATTTTTTCCTGGGCTCACCCTACCCCAGGGCTACATTTTCAATGTCTCTCTGTTCTATTCCGAGAGCAGAAGGTTTGGCTCTGAGGAGAGGATTGTGTGGCGTTCCCCCCTCCCCTCCCCTTCCCCTCCACCCTGCCATCTGACAGCCCCATTGTGGCTTCGACCTTTGTGGGGTGATTCCAAGGGGAAGGAACCCCCCCCCCCTTCTCTCCCTCCCTCCCTCCATGTCCTGGCTCCTTGGCTGCTCTGGGGTGGTGGTGGGATCAGGGGGAGGAGGCTCTGGAAGGGAGTGGAGACCCAGTTTCTGAGCTGCAGCCCGTCCTTGGCCAATAGATTTATCACCCCGCGCAGCTGGTCACCTCTTCCCCTCCCAACCCCCACTCCCTCAGGGGCAGCAGCTGGGCTGGCCCCTCCTCTCCACTCTTGTGGCTCCAGTTTATTTTCCAGTTAATAAAATGGGGGGGGGGGGGGGGGAATCATTGCACTGCCTTGGGAATCGCTTTCCTCCTGATGGCATCTTTTTCCCACTGCTCCATTCTCCCTCTTTCCCCTTTTTGTCCACTTACCACATACACAGCTCTAAAGATTGCCATTGTGATACACCAAACAGCTGCCACTCTCTAGGGCTCCCCACCTTCAGCTCGTGCCTCCCTCCCCATTCTCCTCTCTTCTTTTCAGTGTATCCACCCCTTTACCCCTGGACTGGCTGACCAGAGGTTTTAAAACTGAAAGAGACCTTAAACCCACTTATTTTACAGATGCAGGAACTGAGGCCCCAAGGAGGGCAAGTGATTTGCCCAAGATTACAATGTGTAGTAATAAAATTGTTATTCAAAGCCCCCAAGTTGAAAATTTCCCCTTTAGCAAACAACTGGGGATTTTTTTTTTTTGAGGGATGAAATGTGACTTGCTGAAGGTCACACAGTAGTAGGGCTGAGATATGAACCCAGCTCCTCTGATTTTTTACTTTACCAAATTGCTTTATTTACAGAAGCCAAAAGTGAGCCTCTGGAAAATAAAGCCATTTGTCCAGAGACATATATATAGCTAGTGACAATGCCAGTATGACAGCTGTCTTCCTGTATCTGAAGAGCTGACCTGTGGAAGAGGGAATAGGCTTGATCTACTTGAAGCAGTGATATAATGGAAAGAGAACTGGCTTTAGAGCCTGGAAGACCTTGATTCAAGTCCTTTACACACTGGTTCTGAGAAAATTACTTTACCTCTCAGAGTTCTAGGCAATTCCCTGAGATTATAAAATGCAGAGAAAGTGCTGAATTATAAGGGAGTTCCCTTTGCCAATGAAATCCTAAGTTCAGTTCCTATCTCTGCCCCTATTTGGCCTACAAGCAATGGGTGAACTTTGAAGAGAGAGAGCTTTAGGCTTGATGTGAAGAACTTCATAACATTTAAGAGATTCTTCAAAGTGGAATGGGTTGCATCAGAAGGTAGTGTTCGTGTGCCCACTGAAGGGTCTTCAAGGAAAAGCTGTTTTAGAGGGGATTATTATTCAAGTAGGAGTTAAACTAGATGACTTCTGAAGTCCTTTTCAATTTGGAGGCTTTGCAGTAACCTCCACATCAAAATGAGAAATCAGACAAAAGTTTAAGAAAGAAAAAGGACAGGGAGCTGGAAAGGGTAATGAGAAAACTGAGCCTAGGAACAAGAGAGATGGGGGGGATCAGGGCAGAGTGGAGATGAGGGGATGGACAGGAAGACAGGCAAACCAGAGATCCATTTACATTGAGAGAAGAGAAGATCTAACTTTCACTCCCCTGAAGGTTGGGGGGGGCGGGTAACAGCAATGCTACTTGCAAGTGGTGTAGGGGTGCAAGAACACACAGGAGGGCTGCTAGCACAGGTTCTTTGAACTGCATTTATTTTTTTTTAATTAAAATTTTATTTTTTATTTTTTAAATATTTAAAAAAAATTTTGATCTGCTTTTCTAAAGGAAAACAACTCAAAAGGGATCAATAATCTTACTTTAATCGAACATATATATCATTTATTTAGTTCAGGGGAAAAAGTCAACACCCTGAACTTCAGAGAAAATGCAAACAGAAATTACAAGCAGAAATAATAGCATAAAGACCAACAGACAGGGCTTCTAACCATCTGACCAATAATATATATCACAGATCAGACAGCTCCAAATGTATGACTATTACATACATACATAGTTACCAGAGAGAGAAGCACAACATCTGGGTTTTCAAAGCCGGAAGACTCCTTAATGGCCACCCAGAGACTCATCTGGCTACATCACATGAACACTTCCCATAAGCCAACCCCACAGCAAAATACTAACTAACTGTATATACCCTTCTTCAGGGTCAGAGGGCATCAACCTCATGATCCACTACCTTATTACAAAGTAACAAAAGGTGTGGGCCTTCCTGAAAAACAAGCCTCCCCAAATCAAGCTTCTCCTTTTGGGCTCCAGGTGAGGTCTATTAATGGGAGGGGAAGATCTTCAACTCCCATTAATGTTACAAGGAGATAAGCCCAGAATTGGGGCACTGAAGAGATAAAGGGGAATGACCTGGGCTAGCAGTTGCTCCACAAAGTGGTGGAGGTCCCACAGACATGGAAAGGGGATGAAACCAGGGCCCCAGCTAATAAGCATATCCATTCTTGGATGTCATATCCTGTGTGTAAAGCCCTTCCGTACTATGGCAGTTTCCACTGTGGCAGTATTCAAACCCAGGTCCTCTGATGCCAAATCTAGTATGCTTTCTGCCATATTGCCTTCAGTGTCTTACAAACTTCTGCTATTCTTCCCCAGTGCCCCCATCCCTCATCCTTCTTCCCTGTCTCTTTGACCTTTCCCCTAGTATCCTCTCAGTTACCTCTCCTCTCCCATGATATTTTCCCATCCCATTCCATCCCTTCCCTCCTCCCTCAATATTCCCTTACTTCTGATCTCTCCTATAATAATCCTGACTGTGTCCTGCTGAAGAGCATGGGTCAATGAGCCAGAATGAGGGCTCCAAGAAGAGAGAAGGGAATAGAATAGAGAAGGAAATTAGCAGTACAGGACCCCTCTCACTCTAAGGTGTAGAATGATATATAGGTTAGGGGAGGGCAGAGTACTGGGCTGAAGATGGAGAGAGTAGAAGGCAAATTAAGTTTTTTAAATAGTATTTTATTTTTTCAATTACATGTAGACAATTTTTAACATTCATTTAAAAATTTCTGAGTTTAGAATTTTTTCCCTTCCTCCCTTCCCACCTTCCTAAAAAGGTAAGAATTTTAAGTAGGCTATACATATATATATATATATATATATATATATATATATATATATATATATATATATATATGCAATCATGTAAAACATATTTCCATAGCAAATTAAGTTTTTGAACCTGGTTCTGGCCACAGAACCCACTGTGTATTGGGATCTCAGAAAATGCTTATGAAATACATGGTCTCTGTCTGATCTTAGAGCTGGCTGGTCCTGGATAAGAATAACAGCAGTAACAGCTAGCATTTATATGGTGCATCTCTTTTGACCCTCACAACAATCTTGGAAAGTTGTAACTATCCTCACTTTATTGTTATTGTCACTATAATTTTATATTATTATATTATCACTATTATTATTATTATTTATTATCCTCACTTTACAGATGAGGAAACTGAGTTTAAATCAACTCCGAGGGTTGTGCTAGTGTCTGAGGTCAGATTCAAACTCGGGTCTTCCTTGATTCTAGGCTGAGTGCTCTATCCATTGGGACACCAAGCCATGAGAGGTGGCTGGACACTTGTCCAAAAGCTAGACCATAAGAGGAGATGACCTGCTTCCAGTAAAAGCTTGGACTAGATAGCCTTTGACTGTCCCTGTCAGCAGGGGAATCCAAAGAACATGGATTAGGAATGGGCCCCGGGCCTGGTTCTGCCACTTACCAGCTCGGTGACCTTGGGCAGGGCAAGGCCCCTCTGTGGGCCTGATTTAGCTCATCTGTGAGATGGAGTCCTTGATCCTGATGACTTCTAAGGCCTTTTCCAGTTTTAAATCTATTATTCTTCCAAGTCTAAATCCTATGATTCTGTGCATAATCTTGCAATCAATTCTCAATTTTCTGCACTAATAGAGATGAGGAGGGAAAGGAGATTAAAAAAAAAAACAATCATTTCTCTTTATCTTTGGAGTATGTCTTTCACTCTTATCACCCAAAATGAAAGAATGTTGGAATCTCCCAATAACAGCTGACACAATTATTAAGCACTTTATGTTTACAAAGTGCATTTCATTTGATACAAACATCCTGTAAGGTAGATAATATAAGTATTATTATCCTCGCTTTACAGATGAGAGAACTGAGGCTCACAGAAATTGTGGCTAGCCAAGGGCCAACAGGAAAGTTTCAGGGTGAAGAGCTGGCATGTGGCAAGCCATTCATTTTCCTCCAAACTGCTCTCTCTCCTCCTTTCTGGTCCCCATCCCCTAGTCTACATGGGAGATAAATGTCATAACTTCTCAGAATGTATCTACAACCCTAGTTTAAGCAGACCTGCCCCTCTCCCTCTGTTTTTCTTTCTGGTTCATAACTTCTCTGGTTAAGACCTTATTTCCAACTCCTTCTCTGAGGTCTCCTAGCTGTGTGTCTGTGAACAAGTCACAACCACTCTGAGCTTCACTTGGCTTATGTGACAAACAGTTATTAGTAACATTAGTGCCTTTCTAACAGGTTTTTGTAAGGATCAAATTTGATAATTTATGCAAAATGCTTTCCAAACCTTAAGGTGTTACATATATGCCAGATATTATTATTATTTCCTTTTGAAAGGATGGTGGGAAAGAAAAGATTAAATTTTTTTATTAATTTATTTGTTTATTTTTAGTTTACAAGATTCAAAAGAAAAAGATTAAATATTTTGCTCTCAGTAGAGGAAACTTTAATTCTTTCCTTCTGTCTCCTGCTGGGCTGTCAAAAGTGAGGACAATATCAACAGAGATGATGAGGAAGCAAAAGATGTGAGACAGATAGAATGCCAGCTTTGCCCTATCTGGGCTGGAATTCCTGTGAGGTGACTTCTCTCCCTAGCCTTTCTCACTGGCTGGCTTTTCCCATGCATATGAGGCCTGGGACTGGTAGGACCCAGAACACACACAGACCCTAGGGCTTCTGCTTTCAAAGTTGAATTTCCCCCAGAAGCTTCCACATGGGCTTGCTTTTGATGATCCCATAGCTTCCAAGGCCAAGGGATTGCTGGGAGAGGAACCAGCTCTGGGCCCTGGCTTCTAAAACAAAAACTCAAGAGGTAAAGAACTCTGCTCCAGCTGGGTGATGGACAGGACTTAGGTATCACTGACATGTGTTCATGGTTCTCTAGGCTCTCCCACTTCACCAAAGAGACTCAAACCACGACACCTCAGCCCAGCTGTGATGTTTCCCCAGGAAAGCTAGGAGCATAGCAATGGAGGGAGGGGAAGAGAGAGGGCAGGCAGGCAGGCGAGAAGTACCAGTGAGTTACACCGTTATAAATACACTTTAGGGCCGTGTGACTCGACCATAAATCTCTGGCTCTGCTCAGGTGATGTCACCCGACGCCGGCCTGTATTTATAGCTTTGTTCACTATTCCCCGGGATTTTTTTTTCCACATTCAAGATAATATGTGTGTGTCCTATTCCCCCCACCCACCCCCAACTCCCTGAACAATGGAAGATAAACTCTTCAGTCACTGCTTCTTACCTTTGCTTCTTCTCTTCCTCAAGCTCTCCCAGAAGGGTGAATTCATGAGCTCCTCTAGCCCCTCAGTCCCTCCTGCTATCTAACCTTTCTTGCTTGTTGCAGCATTGAGATGGAGCCCGATGCCCTTTCCTATTAGGGAAGAATTCCCCTTCAGAGCCTTAAATCCCAGGTCACCTCTCATCAGACTTTTTCATCTCATATTTAGATCATAGCTCTAGAGGGACAGGGGTCTCAGAGGTCATAAATTTCCACCTCACAGTGTCATGGTAAGGATCAAATGAGATGATATTTGTAAAAAAAAAATCTTAGTATATGCACATAGTAGGTACTATATAAATGCATATTCCCTTTTCTTCCCACTCCCAAATCCAACACTCCTTCAGTGGTAGCTGCCATATTATACAATTAGCTGTCCTAGGTCTTTCTCAGACAAAACGTTGTGTAGCCAAGCCTTACCCTTTTGTGTATCTGAAATTGATTTTTTTAATGCATATTACATGTTTCTCTATTAAAAACTAACGCCAGTTTTATAGATGGGGAAAATTAAGGCTCAGAAAAGGGAAATGACTTACCTAACATCATAAAGCAAGTGAGTGGTGTATCAGGGCCCCACAACCTCTGTTTTCAGGGGCCCCCTGGCCTGATAGATTGGGAATAACTCAGAACTGTCAAGATCACAGCTGTCGATAACCTTGGGACACAGTTATCACTGCACAACCTATTGGTGTTTGCTGTATCGCTGTATTGCTGTATCTGCTGTATTGCAGACCTCAGGGAGCATGCATTACAATCCAATGCAAAAGCCTCTCTAGGAATACACACAACATGGTGGAACACAGCACAGACCACCTCCCTCCCCCAAAGTCACCAAGCTAAACAATACCCAAAAGTTGTACTGATCTATTTCCAAGAAGCTTCAGGCTCTTTGCTCTTCCTCCTATCGACACAGCCAGAATGCAGCAGATGGGGCAGCTAGGTGACACAGTGGATGGAATACAGGGCCTGGAGTCAGGTAAAGAAGTCTTCCTGAGTTCAAATCCAGCCTCAGACAATTATCGATGGGGAAAGTTAAGGCTCAGACCTCAAACAAGTGTGACCTCAAACAAGTCACTTAACTGTTTGTCTCAGTTTCTTCATCTGTAAAATGAGCTGGAGAAGGAAATGGCAAACCACTTCAGTATCTTTGCCAAGGAAACCCCAAATAACCATGTTTGCCTCAGTTTCCTTATCTGTAAAATGGGCTAGAGAAGGAAATGGCAAAACCACTCCAGTATCTTTTCCAAGAAAACCCTAAATGGGGTCCTAAAGAATCAGACATGACTGAAAATGACTGAACAACAATAAAAATTCAGTAGATGGGCCAGTAAAGGTACACAGACCCAGATGCCTGAGCAGGTTACAGGCAGCCTCAGCATATGAGAAGCAGATCCCCTCCTGTTGTCTATCCTGCCTACAGATTGACCTGCCTTCCTAACTTTCTCAGTAAGGGGTTCTCTTCTCCAAAAAGTATTTACTGTTCTTCCAGGTCCTTCTACCTTCTACCTATTGCTCCTTCCCTAATTCCCTCATCCCTTCCTCCTATATAAATATTGCATTTTCTGGAACACTCCTCACCCTCAAAACCCAGAGCTAACACTAGGATGTTCCAGATGGACAAGTCTGAATACCAGCTCCCATCTGCATTATCCCTTCTGTTCTCATTTCCCCCAAGGCCTGTCCTTTTCCCTGTTCCTTATTAATCTTGCTTCACAATGACCTTCTCTAGGAAACCTTCCAGGATAAGACCCACCTGGATCCAATCACCTCCTTTCCTTCCAGCACGTCAGTACTTCTGTTTGTCATTCTAGATAAGCAAAACAAGTTTTCCATGTTTCTTCAAAGCCTTTCAATCTGTAAGTGATCTCAGAAACTCTCCAGTTCAGCTCTTCCATTTTATAGATGAGGAAACCCAGATTCAGAAGGGTCACATAGCTAATAACTAGCAAAGGCTTCTCTAATGTCAAAGCTAGTTCTCTTTCAGAACCTTATGGTTCCCTCCTCCAGCCTTCACTCTTATCAGGTTGCCCTCACCCTTCTCTATCCAAAGTCCTCCACATTTTCTCACTATATAAACAGATGTATTTCTATTTTCAGCTGATAACCCTGGGATGAGTATAGGTGGGAGAAGAAAAGGCAGGTGCTCTATCTCTTTCATCAGACTAGGACTCCCGGAGCAGTCTACTAACCATATCTACTAACCACTCATTCATTCATTCATTCATCAAAAAAAAAAAAAAGTAAAAGCTGATAACAGCTTGTATTTGTGTTGTTTTAGGCTCACAAAGCACTGTCACATGAATTGGCTCATTTGATTTTCACAATCTATAAGGAAATAGATCACACTGAGTGCTTTAAAGTCTGAAACATACATTTTTCACAACAAGCCTGTGAGGTAGTCAGGGCAGATATTATTAGCCCCATTTTGCATATGCTTCAGTTATTTTCACATGTGAAGGGTGCCTCAGCTCCTTTCAGGACTCAACTCAAGTCCCACCTTCTACAAAAGTCCTTTCCTGGTTCCCCCAGTTGTTAGTGCTCCATCCCCACCAATGACTTTGTATTTATTTTGTGAATATTTTCTATTCACTTATCAGCATCGACTTTGTTCTCCTCATTAGACTGTAAGCTCCTTGAAGACAGGGACTGTTTTGTCCTTGTCTTTGTATCCCTAGTGCCTAGTGTGGTACCTAATATATTACACATTTGATAATGCTGATCACATATGACCTGAATGTGATTTGAAATATGAGATAACTTTCTGAGGTTACCTAGCTGAGTCTGTCCTTGGATTCAGGACTTGACCTTAGGTTTTCAGACCTAGTTGGGCCTCTAGTCTGGTCCCATTGCTATGCCAAGAGGCACTGTGGAAGGTAGGCCACAAAGAAGACTTTGGTCTTCCTCTATTTGTATCTGCTCCTACTAGGATGGAGTTTGCCAGAGCTGGGGAGGAAGGGGGTCTGGCTTTCAGTGCTGGAGGGGGAGGGGAAATGCCAATGGACTGAAAGTGGTGGGTCAGTGCCAGGGGCTAATCGTTGACCATGCCTTAGAGATTGGCCCTGATTGAGCCACTGATGAATGGGAGGCCCAGAGGGATATTAAACCAGTCTCTCCCATCTGTCCATATTGAAGATGCCACCATGGTCGTCAGCTGGATCTTACCAGTACTGCCAGATATATCCCCCGGCATAAGGTTAAGCAGCTGGTGGGGATGGGACTCACAGCAGTCATCCGGTGCCCCTGGCACAGGGCATCTGGTTGTTTTAGGTGGCTGTGGTCAGCTGTAACAGAGACCAGAGACTGGGAAGCAGGAAAAGATAGGTCTCAGCCTCTCAGCCTTGGGGAAATACTGTCTGAAGATGGGCTCTAAAACAGTCCTTGGATAATCCCCCAGCTGAAAATGATCTCTCCCCTCTCAAATTTTCCTACAGTGTTTTATCTGAATTTCTCATGTCTTCATCATACCCTGTGTGATATTATATTTATCTTTAATTATATTATATACTACCCCCACCCCATTAGAGTGTAAAATCCTTGAGGGCCTACACCAGGTACCTGATACCAGGATGACCTTTATCGTTCCTAGAGCAGCAGGACTCTGTGAAGATGGTCTTCACTGTCATGATCAGAACCCAGGTACTAGTCTTAGCTTAGTAACTGTGTGGCCTTCAGCCTCTTTGCTCCTCAGTTTTCTCATACCTATGTAGCAACTACAGTCTGAACTCCCTCTCCCAAAGTAAGACTGGATAAATCTGTCCCTCTGGGTTCTAGGTGTATACCTAGGGCTTCCCTCATGCTATTGGCTCAGGTCCCCATGGTTGTGTTCTCCCTGCTGTTTGATTGCAGTGAGGAGCACCACAGTTCCTTTTAACCACTTAACATCAATTAGCTTCTATCAAGGGACATTACTTTAAAGGTAAGCAAAAATAAAAGTAGAACTGTTTCCCTTCCTTTCAAATCATCAGGGCACGCTCTCCTCTGCATCACCTCCACTCCTGGAGACAGTGGGCTCAAACTTTTCTACATAACACATTTTCTAAATGACATTCATCCCACCATATTCACATCCAGATGTGCTGTGCTTGCTTGGTAAGTCCTCATCTCTGCTACCACTGGACTACTTCCTAAAGGTCATTCCTTGGTCCTCAGACTGTCCATGATGAATTAGCTGCAGAACAGACTCTAGGATGCTGGAACACCCAAGGCTCACTCTCCTGAACTTTCGAAACTCACAAAATCAGAGTCTCCCATACTTTCACTTAGAAAAAAAAACAACACAAAGACCAAGGATTGACACCCATTTCATGGCTTTGGAGGGGAGAAGGTTCCAAGCCTCAACATTGTCTCTTACCATACACTATAGGCAAAGGAGTCAAAGAGATTGACCAAGGACAAGCATTCAAGCACTGGTCAATAGTGCCTTTCTTTCTTTCTTTCTTTCTTTTTTTTTTTTTTTTTGCTTTTTGGAGGGCAGTTGGAGTTAAGTAACTTGCCCAAGGTTACACGGCTAGATTTTTTTGTTTGTGTGTTAAGTGTCTGAGGTCAGAACCGAACTCAGGTCCTTCTGACTCCAGGGCCGGCGCTCTACTCACTGCACCACCTAGCCGCCCTACCTTTCTTTCTTTTTTTAAAAATGTATTATATATTTTTTAATTTATGAAGGCATCCTAAGTTCCAAATAAAGTCATCTCCTAACCACAAGGCGAGCAGCTCAGAAACAGTTGCAGAATGTCCATGGGGCATCTGGAGCATCATTTCCATTACTCACCATCACATACCTCCCAGAGGCAAGCTACCTCTCTAGTAGAGTCCTTCAGGTGGGGAGATGAAGTCAGAGGCTATGAGTATTTGTACCAGTCCCTATTCTGTATAAATAAGGATGGTGATAACTGTTCTTATCAACCTCACAGGACTGCATGTTTGACTTCAGGAAGACCATGGTAAAAAGCACTCTGGAGCAGAAAGGGGTTATATGAACATAAGTCATAATAGCACCACTACATCTGTGTTCTGAAAGACTGTGCCCTTGGAACATGCACCCTGAGAGAGTCGATCAATTAACAAGCATCCATTAAGCTGATATTATATATTAGGCACTATGCTAGGTGCTAGGGATTGAAAAACAAAACAAAATTGTCCTTGCCCTCAAGGTGCTTATAATCTCTAGGGGAAAACAACAAGGATATGTGCAGGTATATAAAATATATATGAAATAATAAAATAATATGTACAAAATAAACCCCAATTCCTTTTTTTTGGTGGGGTAGTGGGAGGGTGGGAAGGATGGAGGTATGGAGGAGACTATGCTGATGAAACAGAATGACAGGTCCTATATACTTTAGTAGAATGGCTTGGAGTTCAGTTATAAGAACAAATCACAGTAACTCATGAAAGTGTTCTACTCAGGCACAGAGGAGCTGCTATGTACATTAATGGAAGGAGGGTGATAAATCCCATTGAAATAGCCTCCTAACTATTTTTTGTGGGGCAGTTAGGCGGCACAGTTGATAGAGTGCAGAGCTTGAAGCCAGGGAAACTAATCTTCCTGAGTTCAAATCCAATCTCAAACACTTGCTAGCTGTGTGACCCTGGGCAAATCACTTAACCTTCATTGCCTCAGTTTCCTAATCTGTAAAATGAGCTGAAGAAGAAAATGACAAACCACTCCAGTATCTTTTCCAAAAAGATCCGAGAGGGGGTCACTCATGAAGAGTCAGATATAGCTGTTGTTACAGCACAGGAAATATCCTGAAACACACAGAAAGAAGTTAAGAGATTTTCCCTGAGTTGTGTAGCTAATCAGAGGTAGTATTTGAACCTGGGTCTTCCTACCTCCAAACCAGAGCTTTCTCTGTGTTGCATATAAAAGGGAGAGTCTTATAAATATGTGTTTTTGCTACTATTAAATTATAAACTCCATGAAGGCAGAAACAGTGTCTCATCTAGGGTGTTTAAATAGTAATAATGTCACACTTATACAGCAGTTTAAGGTTTACAAAGTGCTTCCCTTGCTATTTCTTGTTATTGTGGTTTATTTTCATCACCACATTTTAGCAATAACTATTATCACAGTAGGGTTTTACAGGAATGGTCCCTACCTTTGCTGTCCCAGTCTGAACACAGGCACTCTGACAGACACCCCCATCCACCCACTCAGTGTGGCTCATCTCTCTCTGGCTGGTTATCCTTGCCCACGGGTTCTGCAGCAGCATGGTGCTCTTTAAATACATATTTTGAGGCCCCTTTAGCCAAAATAAAGGAATGTGTCTGTACCTGTGTGTTGACTCATCTCATTAACCAGCAAAGACCTTAGGTGCTATGAACAGTGTACTATGCATTAATTACTCACTAGTCTTGGGAATGAATGGGGCTCAAGTTTAGTGTTCTTTCCCTCTTTTCAACCCCCATCACCTAAAACCAAGCCTATAATGGGGTGTCCCATTTACACCTTCACTCATTTCTCCTTGCTTCTATTGGGACAGGGTGGGGAATCTGTGGCCTCAAGGCTACAAGTGGCCTTTTATTAAGGGAATTTGTTCTTCAAAGTTTGGATCCTGTCAAGGGATGCACTTGAGAACCTAGAAGGCCACATGTGGCTTCAAGGCAGCAGGTTCCTCACCCTTGTATTGGGCAATCCATTTCTCCCCTGCCATTGCCATGCTTCATTCATATTGGAAAGACCACTGGATTTGGAGTCAGAAGGCTCTGCCACAGATTACATGAATGATCTTGGGTCTAATCACTTAACTCCTCTGAGACAAAGTTTACTTACCTGTAAAATGAAAGGGTTCCAATGGATAATCTCTAAGGTTTCTTTCAGTTCCAGATCTTATGATTCTCTCTTATCCCCTCAGGACCTGGTTCTCTTTATCATCTAATGGAGACAATTAGCTACTCTGTTAAATTCATTGTACTAATGTGCCAAAGGGAAAAGGTTATATGAGCCCCTAATGACCTCTTCAGGTCCTGTGCCATATATGTGCATTATGATAAGAGTCTTCTAGTAACAATAAGTATTAGTTGGACAATTTTTTTTGTATTACCTGCTATAAATAAAATAGTAGAAGAAAGATAGAGTAAGTTTTATAAACTAGTACAGATGAAGCTGGTGTAAAATCTCTCTGGAATGAAGTAATGATATTCAATATACAGTTGTACTCTATGAATCTCAGTTTCCTTATCTGTAAAATGACACTAGTAATACTTTCATAACCAGCCAAGTTTATTGTGAGAAAAACACTTTATAAATATTTCATGAGAATATACAAGAAGTCCCTTCACCATCACAAAAAAGCTTAGGGAAGCCTGAAACACATAGAGATTAAGGGACTTGTCCAGGATCAAACAGCTAGTAAGTGGCAGAAGTGGGATCTGTATCCTAGTCTTCTGCCTGGCACTCTATCCAGTAATTCATACTACCTATTCTTTAAACAACTATGTTTCTGTTGTTGAAATTATATATAGTATAATTCAACTCTTTAAGAACATATTTCCTCAGAGAATTATAGCACCAACACAATATACACAGTGCCAATGGTCACTATAAATACACCTGCATAGTGCATGAACACAAAATATAACAGACTCTCCATATATAAGACAGAAGCAAGACATTTATTCAGATGCCACAAAACCAAATCCCAAAACCAGTAAGCTGATTCCATCATAGTAGCAAAGAAGTTAATAAGCCACAAAGGCACAGAGAGTCATAGCATCCTTTAGCCTTCCCACAAACCAATACAAGCCTAGCTGTCACAGCAGGTGGCAAACACCAACTTTTACTCACAAGCCTAACTGTGTCCCTCTGATGAACCCTCTTCCCCTAACCATGTTTAGGTGCTCTGACTCCCAGCTTCCTGTGGGCTCTGTTCTACCCTTCAGCAAACTCCTCCCACCACAGGTTCCATGTAATTACATGCAGCCTATTAGGGGGCAGAGTATATTTTCATAGTAGGGAAGGTTTTAAAATTCCCTTAAGCTTGTCAAGGGGCAGGGAAGATCTTCAAATTACCATTACCATTACAGGAATGACCAAGAAGGGCTTTTGTCCCTTCTCAGGGATACTGACACTTAAACCCTGAACCAAAAGGGTCGAGAGTTTAGAGCATGGTTATTGTTAGGGCATTAAACATTAATGTTTGTATTGTTTAAAGTTATGCTTAATAGTCCTAATTTGAACCCCACAACCCTAACATTACTACTATTTAGAGGAATCTTACTACTAATCTAACCATCCTACACTAGTCACTTAACTCTTTATGACTCTAACTCTGGACTCCAATCCTAACTTCTAACTTGAGCTAGGGGTTAATCTTGTCCCTGTGACCCCAGTCTTGTCCTAGTGATTCTTATGCTGGTGTAGTTGTGACCTTTGAGAAATTTGGGAATTATTTTTAAAGTTTTCAAGAAACTGAAGGTACAAAGTACTAAGCCCCTAACTTTTTGATAGTGGGTCTAAGAGAATAAAGAGGAGCTATCCCCTTCCATCCCCACCCATTAACTTTCTTTGCCTCCAGTTATCATTGATAATTCTTTAACAGTCAATTCTAGAGCTGGATAGAGCCATAAAAGATCCATTTTACAGAAGAGAAGACTGAAGCCCAGAGAGATTAAAGGACTTTTACAATGACATAGGAATTATTAGTTTTAATCATTTGAACCAAGGTCCTCTGACCCCAGAGCCAGCACCTTGCACATGTTAGCCATTTTATAAATACTTATTGAATTGAAGGAGACTAGAGCTGCAGAGCATGGACACTTATCTGATGCTGATGTCATCTGCCACATATTTGATGGGGGGAGGTAGTTTATTTTACACATAATACCTCACACTCTTGCTCTAGAGATCAAGAAAAAAAAATTTTTTTTTTAAATTTGGTACCTATTAAGCATTAAGCGTTAAGGTGATGGATACATAGAGGTGGGCAGAGGAGATGGTGATAAGAGAAGAATAAGTCTAAATGTTTGAGTCATTGTCTGTTCCTATTATCCGTTTCCCCATTTCTCTGATTCCCTGATTGTATCTCTTGCTGAAGTTTCACCCCACGCCCCCATTTTATTATTTACCCTGATACCCCCAGCTCTGCATTCTCCTCTCCTCCCCAGGGTGTACCTCCTTGGTTGGGTAGTTGGTTCAGAGCAGAGATCTTCCCATCCCTGTGTGCTCAAGCAATGAAATCCTAATTAAGCTTAATAAGCGGTAACTGGCCCATTTAGTGCAAATTGTCTCCCCACGTTGCAGTCGTAATACAAAGCAGTAAAGAGGAAGTGCCATAAATGGACAGTACAGGAGTTCAGTCATTCCAGAGAAAGATAGTAATATGAGTTCTCAATTCCCCAGGTGAACTTATCTCTAAAGTGCCTTCAGTCCCTTGCTACTAAACACACCAGACTCCCGGCAGATAATCTGTAGGAAGTAGATTATCTAACTGAGTCCTGGAAAGTCAGAGGTGGAGCTCAGAGGGCATTTGATTCAACCCCCTTGTTTCCCAGATGAGAAATCTCAGGCCCAGAAAGATTGTGGCCTGCCAGTGGCCATAAAGGTCCTTTCATTCCAGGGCTCAAACCACTCCACTACATCCTCCCTCCTCATCTCAGTCAAGCCAAATCCTGCTTCCTAGATCTCCAAGACCCCTTTGCTCTTCTTATCTAGAATCTTCTGCCCAGTAGTAAGACCCCCTCTAAGTTTTAACCTCCTTGGATCCTGCTGCAAAAAGATCTCTGCCCTCTGTCAATAACAGCCTTATCCCTGTACTCCCAGCCCAGCTCCTATCCCTTCCTGATCCTAGACCTATCCGTCTATGGAAGGCAAAGAACATTAGTTCCCACTTCTGGGGTGACAATAACTGCCATGTATTGAAATCTTTATCCAGGCCTTAAGGCTAAAGTAGCTAAGGCCTCCTTGGGATTGATTGCTCTTTTCAACCTGGAAGAGGCAAGGAGCTGGATCAAGGGCACAGCTGGCCCTTCATTGGGATTTTTGAGCATAGCTGGGAGTCTTCACTTTTTAGGCTGGTGGAGTAAGCAGGGTGACACTCAACTTACAGCCTTGCTAAGTGGGACTTTCCCCAGATCAGAACCATCTTTCTTCCCTTCCTTTGAAAAGCCAGGCACCTCTCCACCAAGCAAGTTAAGCCAGGGTATTATGTGGAATATCAAGGGAGGTCAGGAGTGGGGGTGGGGTGGGGTCAGCCTATTGATCCTTTTCCTTCTCTCTATAAAAGTACATTCATTGCTAGTTCCTTGAAAGTTCTATAGGACTTTGACACCATTGAGAAGTGTCTCCTAATCCCTATCTTCCTCCTAGTGCCTGTCAAATACTAGGTACCCTTGGAAGAGCAGTTTGAAGAGAAAATACATTGCAGCAGGGAGGATCAAGATGAGAGTAAGGACTTTTGAGCAGTCAGAGCTGTGAAATATGAGAATGGCAGAGGTGGGGGGGGGGGGGGACAGGGATGTCCCTTTCTCAGAGAGAATGAAGGCAAATCCCTTACTACTGTGGGCTGGAGTTCCTGGAAGCCTTGCCAGAGGGAGAAGGATGGATAAAATGTGCTCTGTCAATCTCCAGGACCCTAAAGTCTTCATATCCTTGACTCCCTCCCAAACTGAAAACCTAGATTGCATCCCATCTTTCCCTCCTTGCTCTTCCACAAGCAGCAGGGACATGATCCTCTGGCATCTTAGTAGGTAGAAGAGGACAATTTATAGGATTGTTTTGCTGTCCTCAGTCCACTTCAAGAAAAGGAATTCATTCCCATCTCTTGCAATGACTTCTCCCACTGATGGTCATAAATTGCCCAACCAGGTTCCTCCCTGACCTCTTGTTCCTTTTGTGCTCAAGAAATGTCTTAATATTTATCTTGACTCTATACACAATCCCACTGCCTCTTTTTATCTAGGAGCAATGATTCCTTAGAGTTCACTTATCCAGTCTCTATCAATACCATACCCCACTATTCAATGAACACCAGTTCTGGGTGTTGGGGAGGTAAATCCGGAGAGAGAAAGATATGGCCCCACCCCCTAGGAAGGTCTCAATATGATGGGGAACACAGGATGTATCCCTAGGGCTCAGAGACAGGACAGAGAATTCAGTAGGTCAGAACTCTAAAAAACCACCAGGACTGCAAGGGAAGGTATGGATTTGTTTTTTCCTAAGGGGTAGGGAAATATTCATAAGAAAGGAAAGTGTAGATAAGGCTTGGGAAGAACTAGAGAAGAAAGCTTGAAGTAGAGAAGGGAGGGAAGGAAACCCCAGTGGTTCAACCACTGGAAATCAACGAGATGGAAAGTTAGATTTGCTTATTTATCATATGTTCAGCCTTGCTGGCTAGAGAATGAGGATAAATGCATACTGTGAGTTGAAGGGAGGAGTAGTTGAAATCAAGGGGAAAGAGGCTGGATCTAGGGTGGTACTGTAAGAGAGGGGTTAGGGTGAAGGGACTTGGGAAGACACTGGAGGAGAGGGGCAGGGGTTGGGGGTGGGGTGTGCAAGAGATGGGGTAAACTGCCTTAGCTATTAGTAGCAAGCTAGGGAAATCTCCCTAATTTATTTTCAGGGTGGGAGGTGTGTGGGTATATGATCCTTAGATCTATTCTCTCATAAGGAATGAATGAAATTGGGGCTAATATTAAAACCATAAACCAAGTCGGTAGACCTTGGCTGGGGGACATCTCGTGCCCAATCGTCCCCTGAACACTTTCATAACTTACTGAAAATAATATAACTCCTCTCACCCCCCACCTTCACCTCCATGCTCCTTCTCAGGGTCTGGAGGAAGGAGGTAAGGTTCTAATTCTGTGGGGAAATGAGAATGAGGCCCAGGGTGTAGTGATGGGCTTGGAGGTGAACCGGAGGCAGTAGCAACCGTCGATCAGCAGAGGGCAGCCGATAGCCACTCGTATGAACGGAAAAGCGGACGGCCATTCCTAAAAGCACTTGGATTGAAAAGATGAGGCCAGGGCAGGGGTGGGGGGCTTGGAGTGCAGGAAACAGAGGGGAAAGAATGGAGGCCTACGCCTCTCTGGATCACATCACCATTTGCAAAGTTATGCAATCCCTGAGACTTTTCCACACCACCCCTTCCCCTCCCCCACTTCACTTTGGCCCTTCTCGATCTGGAGATCCTTGGGAACCCAGGTGTCCGGGGTCCCCCGGCCTCTCTCTCTGTTAACGCACGGGGCTGCGAGTTGAGCAGGGGGATGGGGAGAGAAAGGCGTGTGGTGTCACATGGTTCGTAATAGAAAGAGGGCATTAGGCGTCTGGGTTCTGGAGTGCAGCTCCCTCTCTTTTCTTTCTGGGAATCCCCTCCCCTCCCAGTTTGGTCTGAAGGGGACCCAGATTCATGGGTGCTTAGAGATCCTCGCCTTCTCTCCTGTTCACCATTAAAGGCCATTCATGCTTGGCCTTTTTTTTTTAAAAAAAGGTTTGAATTTGCTTCTCTTAGGAGAAGGCTGGAGTAGGGGATCAGCAGAAGAAAGGGAAGGGTGTCCGAAGGCAACGGTCACCTCTTAACTTGGTGCTACTCCTTCTTGTCCTGGTGGCACCAACAACATTTAACTTGCTCTGCAATGCAGCTGACGGGGTTCACGTGAAGCAGCCCCTCAAGTTTGGGACAGGAAGACGCTTGGACTCGGCTTTGAGCCCCGTTATCTTCGGGTATGGGAATTCGGGAGAGAGGACGTATACGCCCTAGCTTTCAAGAGCATTTACCAGGAAGTGGAAATTTGGACTTTAGGGTTTTTTTCCCCAGAGGTTAGAGTAGAGATGGGGTGGGAAAGTATTCGCAAGCTCCCCAACTCCTTTAAAGAATTTGCTTCCTCTTACTATATTCACTCTGTCTAGACTCTCCCTGCCCCACTCCAGGAAGAACAGGCAACCTAGCTCCCTTCTCTGGAACCCTCTCAACCCCCCTCCCAGGAGCCCCAAGATACCCGGAGTGGGTAGGGGGAAGGGTCCGCACCCCACCCTACCCCCCGCCCGGCGCCTTCAATGGTTCCGCCTTCTCCTTTTCTTTCTTCTTCTTTTGCTCGCTCCCCTTTTCTCTCGCGCGCTCTCTCTCCCTCGATCCTTGTTTCTGCGAGGTTGTAAGGTTTTGGTGGGTTTTTTTCCTTTTTGAAGGGGAGGGGGAGGAGGAGGGTAATGTGGGAGGTGCCGTCGGAGGAAAAGTAGACGTCAGGAAGAGGGAAGGAGGGAGGGGAAGAGGAAAGAGAGGGAAAGAGACATAGAGAATCAGCGAGACAGAGACATCGAGAGACAAAGTCAGACGGAAAGAGGGATTAGAGAAAAGGAGGAGGAGGAGAAGGAGGAGGAGGAGGAGAGGAAGATAAAGAGAGAGAGAGAGAGAGAGAGAGAGAGAGAGAGAGAGAGAGAGAGAAACAAGACTGAGGGAAGAGAGAGAGAGAGAGAGAGAGAGAGAGAGAGAGAGAGAGAGAGAGAGTGTGTGTGTGTGTGTGTGTGTGTGTGTGTGTGTGTGTGTGTGTGTGTGTGTGTGTGTGTGTGTGTGTAGGGGGCGGGGGCGGGCGGGGGGCGGGCCCCAGGGCTCCCCCTCCTCCCCCCAGCCCTCTCCTCTCTCTCTCCTTCTCTCACTCGCCAACTCCGGGCCCCAGCCGCGGGCGGGCGGGCGGGCAGACGGCGGACGGACAGCATGCTGAGCCTCCTTGTCTGGCTCCTCACTCTCTCCGACACTTTCTCCCAAGGTAAGGACCCCCGACCCTCCACCACACTCGATCCCTAGTTCCCTGACCCTACACCTCCGGACCCCCTGACCTCCTCCTGCTGTGGGCGAGAAGCTGAACACAAGACGGGGTTCGCGGGAACGATGGG
Organism: Gymnobelideus leadbeateri; assembly: GCA_011680675.1. NCBI lineage: Eukaryota > Metazoa > Chordata > Mammalia > Diprotodontia > Petauridae > Gymnobelideus > Gymnobelideus leadbeateri. The sequence goes on along the minus strand of WOXC01011655.1, from coordinate 124,415 downwards.
GGAGTAGTCCGATTACACTCTCCCCACTTTGTGCCCAGCATGGGGATGAAGGTGGCGGTAGAAGAGGGGAGGCCACGAGGTGGGCAAGGAGGTGGAGGTCGTGGAGAATCGGAGGAGGGGGCGAACGGAGTGCAGAGGGAGAGGATGAGTTTCCCTTTTGATTTCTCCAAGTTGCTTTCTCTGGCTATGCGGAGGGATGGGGCCCGGAGGACCAGAGGGTTTGGGGTTGATGGTGGGGGTTGGAGTAAAGAGCACAGAAGACAAAGTGATCTCTACATCTCCCAGGATTGGAGGACTTACACTCCTTGAACCTTGAAACCCGTCCTGAATGTGGCCAAAAGCCTGGATGCCTAGGTCCTAGCTAAAGGCTAAAGGCTTTTCTGTTGTCTGGTATATCTGAGTATGGGAGGGGGCTTGCCCTTTGTGGGGGTAATTAACTCTGGAAACCCCCTTAGATGTAGAGCTGCCCTCTCCCTACTCCAGCTGGGGCCCTGGGGGTGAGGATGAGGATGGGGGTAGGGAGAATCTGTAGCCACAGCCCCAGGGCTGGCTTGACCATGGTGGGGAGAGTTGTTGAGGAAGCTCTGGTTAATATCTCTGGCACAGAAATTGGGTATTTATTTATTTTGGTGGGAAGGGGTTGCCAGCAACCCCCCTCCCCAAATTTTGTAGTTCGGACGTGTGTCGGTGGCTTCGGTTAAACCTGACTTAGAAAATGAGTGAGAGGTAAGGGGGGGTTACCCTGGAGTCTGTGGTCCTCACTAGAGGGCAGAGGAAGATGCTTGTGACTTGTGTCGATTCTCTGGTCATAAGGGTTGGATGTAGGAAGAGGGAAAGGGTGTCATAGTGACCCTTCTTCAGGGAGAATCTGTAACTGGAACAAGGACCTGTGGAGCAGGGGGCCTGACCCAATGGATCTGATTGTAAGGGACAAAACAGATACACAGATCTGGATACACTGAGACAGACAATGAGTCACACACATAGACACTGAGACATACAGACACACTGAGACATATTCAGTCGAGCAGACAAGACACACACTAAGAAGCAGATAGAGTCCTACTAAGATAAATAGATCCACTGGGCTAGACTGAGATAAAGAATGACACATGAACTTAAGACATAGATCCACATGGGGTGACATAGACACATCCTGAGATACACATAGACACACAGAGCTACACACATACACAGACATACCCACACACTAAGACTCATCCATACCAGTACATAGTCACATTCTGATTCTTCCTCCCAAGCCACATATGCTCCGTGAAATAGATACAAATAAACACATCAACAGATACAGGCTTACACATTTATACAGAGAGACATCTATGAATAACCCCTAAAGAGAGAGAAAGACAAAGAGAATCAGACCTATAGACATGCATGCATATACCTACAGAGATATGTAATACACTGCAAAATGGAGGGGCTGATCTTTTATTTATTTATTTGTTTGTTTCTGGTGATGGAGTTGGGGGAGGTGAAGGTAGTCTCTAGGCTAGGATGCTGGATTGGGGGTTTGCCCTGTCCGCTGAGTTGACTCTATAAGTGTTTATATGTTTGTGGATCGGAGTGTTCCTCCTTCCTAGTTCTGAAAACAAAATTTGGCTAGGGTTGGGCTAGGGGAGGCCTGATTCCCTGTTCTCCTTCCAAAGGGCATCAGTCCCTATCTCGCCACCCCACTTCTGGATGGGAGAGGCAGCACATGGGTGGGGGTGGGGCTGGTGCTGAGGAGGAGAGGAAGACCAAGGCCAGAGCCAGGACCCAGCCTGGCCAGTTAGCAAAAAGTTGGAAAGATGACTTAAGTTTTGACTTTGCTCAGCCAGGCTGCTGAAGAGGGAGGGGGAGGAATGCCTGCTTGGGTCTGTGCATAGAGGTTGGGGGGGAGGGGTTTATATGCCATGTCCATCCCTCCCTCCTCGCCCCCCCCCCAGCACATACCAACAACATGGATGTGTCTGAGCCTCTAGGAACAAAAGCACAGCTTGCAAATAGGAGAGACATGTGGATTGCATCGAAGACGGAAATGGTCAGAAAGAGAAAAAGCACATTCTCTCTCTCTCTCTCTCTCTCTCTCTCTCTCTCTCTCTCTCTCTCTCTCTCTCTCTTCACCACCCCCCTTCCTGGAAGGTGTGTGTGTGTATGTTTCTGTGTGTGTGTCACCTCCCCCACTAACCCCAAATGGGAGGCAAAGGCAACACCATATAAATGTGTTGTGTTTTGTTGTGGTATTGGGAAGGGGAGTTCTTTTTTGGTGAGGGTGGGGGGAGGAAGCCAAATACAATTAAGGAAGAAGTATGAGGGGGGGGCTGTGGATTTCTGGGGAGTTGTTGGATTTTTATGTGTGTGGCTGTATGTGTGTGTGTGTGTTGTGTGTGTATGTTTGTTTGTTAAGGGGTAATAGGGCATCTGAAAGGAGTCGGTGGTTGACTGGGATGCCTTGGGTGGATTTAGAATTCAGAACAATCTTCAGATTCTTCAATCTCTGGTGTGGGGGGTTGGGCAGTGAGAGAGAAAAGAAATGGTAGGTTGCCAGGGGATCCCCATGGTGGGGGTAGGGGGGGATGGGGAGAGAAGAGGTGACAGTAGGATAAGGGTATAAGAGGGGAGGGGAGAAGAGAAAGGGGCACACAACTGGGGGAGAAATAAAATTCCCATTAAAAAAATTTCAATGGGCTTCATCAATCTTCATTTTTCACTAAATAATTTTCTGTATCTTATCTAAATGAAAACCATTATCCTTCCCCCCGTTTCCATCATGCGCCGGCTCCTCAGACTGATTGCGCTGAAAATTGAAATATTTATTCATTTTCGGGGAGATTTTCTCACTCCCCGGTCTCAGGGAGGAGAAATTGAAAAAGAAAGATTAGAGCTAATCAGAGCAATGTGGGATGACAGGCTCGCTGGGGGCCCGGAGCTACCTCCAAAGGTACCCCCCCAGGCCTCCAAGGGCTCTTTGGGCTGATGCTTTAGGGTGCTGGCTGTGAAGGAGGAGGGGGGGGCAGGCCTGAGGCCATTCAGGAATCCCAGGATTCAAACCTTTATATGCTGTAGCATCCACAGGGAGAAAGGCAAGAGGGGCAACACAGCCCACCCTGACCATCCCAGGCTCTCAGATGGGATTGGGGGGGAGATAGGAAGGAGATACAAAAGAGACACACATCATAATTAAGACTCTCCTGGATTCTAGTGCTGATCTTATTCTGTATCTTCCCCCTTCCATCCTTTGCTGATGAGGCTTTTAGAGGCTAATCTTTAGTTCATTCATTGAACTGGTCCTAGGCATGTGTGGGCAAGGGAGCAGGAGAAGATGTGCCCCTTCCCCCAACTCTGGTAGGCATTTTTTTCAGCTTAGCATAGAAGGCTTTGGATTTCTGTTCTCCTGGAGGGTTGTTTTTGGTTTTTGTTGGGGGGGAGTAGGAGAAATCTCTTCTCTACCTTCCTTTTGGATACACATCCCCCCTTACTCTGAGGCCTGTTCTTACTAGGAGTGGGGGGGCCCTCAATCCTCCAAGGGCCTCAGATTCTCACCCTTGGCCCTAGTTGTAGGTGACTGAATTGGTTGCCTGCTGTAAGTAGGGACCATGTCTTTTATTCCTTGGGTATCCTTGTAGCTCACAGCCCCAGTTGGGCACACCACAATACTCATTAACTGACAATTGATTTGATCATTGGCATCACTGTCCTCTTTTGGAAACAGAATTCTCTTGCCTTTTCATTAAAACACCTGGAGATAACAACTGGATATTGAGGTGACTGGATCCTTCCTACAGTTCCTCTATATGGTTTGTTCTCTCTCTGGCCTCCCACTGCCACTTCCTCGGCTTTGTGCCAAAGTACCCTTCCCACCCTGTTACCACAGGGGATGACCAGTCAGTCACTAAGGATCCGTTGTCATTTATTTAGTGCCTACTATGTGCCAGGCACCTAGGAATGTTGCTTCAGGTTTCAACAGACACAGAAAGGGAAGAGGATGGCCTCTCAGAAAATGGTTCTTGAAAGGTCAAAGGATCATAGACTTTGAACTGGAAGGGACCTCAGGAAGGGACTTAAGGATGGCAAAGTGAAGGAGGCTAAGAATACAGGGAAAGCTGGAACTTGTTTCTTTTCATCTGTTGGTTTTATAATAATTATAATAGCAATTACATAGTGCTTTAAGATTTACAAAGTGCTTTACAAATGTTTGCATTTCAGTGTCTGGGTAGAAGTCTAGATTCTGGCCAAGATAAAAACCAGGTAACCCCACTGCCTGCCCTGATGTAGGACCCTGAGCAGTTGGGAGGACTCCCAGAACAGGGTCAATGCCTATCTCCTTCTCAACCCACCCCAGCTCACCTCATCTCATGATCAGCTTCTAAGCTAGTCTAGCCTTGGCTAGGTGAAGACTGACCCCTGCATCTCACGTAGAATATCACTGCTGAAACTGGTTATTGTGCCAGCTATAGGAGAGGAATGAGGGAGGCCAAGGCTCTCCAATTCTTTGCCTTACGCACCCTACAACTGCAGCGGAGGGCAGTCTACTTTGGACTTTCCCAAGCCAATGGCTATTTCTGTTAGTATCCCTCCACCTTTCAGTTCTGTCCTCCTACAGGATCCCCCCCAGACCCTGCCCTACTCCCTAGACTCTGTCCCTCCCCCTGCCAGTTTCCTCTTTGTCCCTGTCCTTCCCCAGAATGTCTCCGTGGTTCTTACCTCTTTTCCCCAGTGTGCCCAATTCTCTCCCCATGTCACCTCGGCTCCCTGCCCATTTCCAGTCCCTTTCTCTCCTGGGTGCTAAATTGCTATGAGATATAAAGCACTTGAAAACAACCTTTGGGCACTCAGAGTGGGGCTGAGAACTTTAACCTTCCATGTTTTTCAGTTGCCTATCATAGGAGTGTTGTTTTTTTTCCAGTGTCTGGTTCTAGCTGGGGCCAGTGGACTGGACTACATAGTTTTCATCAGTTCCCTCTAGAGCAGAGAGAAATTGTGCCCCGCTTATGGGCTCCTCTTCTCCCAGGACCTGCTATCCCACTCCCAACCAGGGGCCATGGGGTATATTTCTTCCCAAATACTTTACTTCCTGACAATATCCTATGGCATAAATCCCTGGGGAGAAAGGCCTTTCCCCTCCCCTAGGAATTCCCTAGCTATAAATCAGAGTTTGATAAAGGATATCTTTATGGTTCTTGAAGTTGGATGGGGGCAGGGAGGAAAAGGAGAAGGAAGAGTTTCAGTAGGAGGAATAAAAGCCTTCTTCCTTTGCCCTAAGATCTGGCATTGGGAAGGGAAATGGAGCACCCAGGAGTAAATGAGAGAGAAGGAACCCAGATTGTATAGATCAAAACTTCTCATTTTCCAGTTCTTTTGTTCCCTCATTGTCCCAAGACCTCCCTCCCTTATGCCTATCCAATCTGCTGGGAGTCCCAGAACAAAGGGACCCCTTCAGTATACAGAGCCAGGTTCAGATTGAGAATATATCCCTCCAAGGTGCTGCTTCTGGGGCAGCTAGGTGATATAGTAGATAGCTTTAGGTATCTAGAGTCAAGAAGACCTGAGTCCAGATCCTTCCTCAGACATTAGCTATGTGACCTTGGGCAAGTAACATCTGTTTTCCTCAGTTTCCTCATATGTAAAGTGGGGGAAATAATAGCACCTACCTCCCAGAGTTGTTATGTGAATCAGTTGAGGTAAAATTTTCTAAAGATCTGAATACAGTGCCTAGTCCATAGAAGGCACTATTATTAATGTTAGCTATGGAAGTAATTAGGACTGTTATCCCTACCCCTTAAGACATATTGGAGCCAAACCTACACAGGTACACACACATAGGTAAACATAAGCATGTTTAGCATAAAGAACCATAGAACATTAGAATTGGGGGGGGCACTTTGGAGGTCATGCTCTCCCTTTCACAGAGAAGTGATGTTATCAGAGTCTGAGGACTGAGACGTGAATGCAGTTCTTCTGATGATGACAACCCAGCCACCCAGAATTCCAGATTCCTGCCCTTGTTCAGGGTGGGATGAGACCATGAGTAGAGGTTGTATGAATGGAGAGAAGGGCACCTAGGGCCAATGCTTTTTTTTTTTTTTTTTACTATGTCAGCTATGTATCCATGTACACATTCACAAGTCATTACACGCCCATCATATATCTTATTATAGGATGTATTCTGTGTATTCAGTGTCTACGTGTGTTGACACACAACCTCCATGGTTTATCCACCTGTATACTCATAGAGCACTACATGTTTCTCTTCTAGCATCAGTGGGCATTAGAGAGTCTTTGAGGGACCAGCCTTTGTCTTTCTCAGTCTCTCTGCAGGGTCTTCATTCACAGGAAGGGGATGTGAATGCAGTGGGAGAACAGAACCATACTCAGGGGGATGACCATGGAGATCACAGGCTGTAGGCCATACAGTGGATACTCAACACACTCCAAGAATATAACAGAAACAAATGGAGAATGTTGACATCATAAACCATAGTGAGAGCCTATTAGACCAGTCTTGGGGTTGAAGGGGGTGATTCAGGACTGTAGGACTATGGCATGTCAGAACTATAGAAGTCCTCAAATCTTTCCAGCCCAACCCTCTTATTTGAAAAAGGAAGAAATTGAGGCCCAGAGAGGGCTATGTGATTTACCCAAAGTGATCCAGCAGCAGAGATGACACTAGAACCTAGGGTTCCTGATTCCCTTTCCAGGGCCCTTCCCTTCTAAGCATGATACCATTCCTGGGTTGCTTTCAGATCTCCCACTGTGTGACCCGGGTCCCTTCTTAGCTGGATGCCTCCGTTTTCCAGCTGTGATAGCTTCCTACCCCAGATACACAAGACAGTGAGCTATCGTTAAGTGCTTTGAGCTCTTGGGAGGAAGGCTGCTCTATCTGTGCCAGATGGGGCTGAAGATCACATTTTTCTTCTCTCTCCTGGCCCCCAACCCTCCAACCTCCCGACTTTTTCCCTTCCTCCACATTTAATTTCTCCAACGACTTTTATTAACCTCTGTCATCTCCAGGGGCTAGAGCTTCATCCCTCTCTGCTCTCTTCAAGCCCATTTAACAAAATTGTGATCGTATTGAAATAAATGTGTCTTCCAGCCAGCCAGCCTCTCTGGGATTAAAGGTCTTAAATCCAGGGGTGGAAATCTCTAGCTATTCCTGGCAAATTCAGTTAGTTTCTCTGTAGAGGCTACTGCTGCTTCTTCATTCATCTTGGGCAAGGATGAGAAGTTAGGTTCAGATAGGAGTGGCCTTGGGAAAAAGCAGTGGGTTAGGAGAGTCCTTTAGAAAGGGGCAGGGTAAAGTATTCCCTAGAAGGCAGTGGGGCATTTGCTTAAATGCTTATACAGAAATCTGTAATATCTTTGAAAAGTAGGTAGGGAGGTGGAGAAGTGGTGTTAGCTCCTGGATGCTGAACCAAGTGACCCTGTCCTAAGGACATTTGCTCCAGTTGCTCCTGAGAAGCTGTCCTATCCTACTCAAAGAAAAAATGCCAGGATTCTTTTTATAGTTGGTGATTCTTGAGGTTTTTCCTCTAAGCTTTTTCATTTCTCTCCCCTGGCATGAGAAAGCAGAAGCCCAGAGAGGATGCAGAATGGGAGGGACACCGGCCACTGGTGGGATAATAGGCAGTGTAGTCTAGTGAAAAGATTCCTCAGCTATTCTTTGCCTCTGCCACTGTGTGAGTCAACAAGGTAGGACTGTGCATGGAGTTGGACTTGGAGTCAGGAAATCCCCAGGTTAAATCTGGTCTCAGATACATATTAGCTGTGTGACCTTAGACAAATCACTTTACTTTTCTGTGCCTCAGTCTCATATACAAAATGGAGATGATAACAGCACCTACCTCCCAGGATTGTTGTAAGGATCAAATAAGACAACACAAAAAACACTTTTCAAACCTTAAGGAGCTACATAAATGCTAGCTATATTTTCTTGGGCTAATGATGTCATCTCTCTGGACCTCAGTTTCCTCACCTTTAAAACCAGGACTGTCATTTTATGGCCTTATGATTCAGTTTTAGTCCCTGTTCTTGAACTGATGTATGATTTGGGGACAAATCACTTAAGCAGTCAATTAACAAGAGTCTATTATATTCTAGTCACTTTGTCAAGTTAGGAAGAGAAAAAAAAAACAAAGTCAGAATAGCCTCTTCCTTCAAAAAGCTTACATTCCAATGGAAGAGACTACATATAAACCAGTAAATGTAGAATATGCACAATTCATACAAAGTGGTTTTGGAAGGGAGGGCACAACCATCAGTTGCTGGGATTGGGAAAGCCTTTATGTAAAAGGTAGCAGTTCGGTTGGGTCTTAGAGGTAAGGAATGGGTGCATTCAAAGCATGGGGGATAACCACTGCAAAGACATAGAGATGGAAGATGAGATGTCATATGTGAAGGACTGTTAATGATGGATAATAAAATGCATGAAGGAGAAGAATGGGTAAGGAAACTGGAAAAGTAGGAAGGGACAAGGTTATAAAGGGTTTGAAATGCCAAGCAGAGGAATTCATATTTAATCCTAGAGATAACAGGGGGTCAGCAGAATTTATTGAAAAGAGGTGAGGGCAGTGACATCGTCAGACCTTCAATTCAGGTCTGGTTTTCGAAGTTCTGTTAAGGATAGATTGGGGTGGGGAGACGTAGAGGGACTGAATAGGATGTTACTGCAATTTTCCAGATGAGAGGTGATGAGGACCTGAACCAGAGCATTGGCTGTGTGAGTGGAAAAAAGGGGATCTGTGTGAGACGTGTTGTGGAAACTGAAATGAGATTTGGCAACTTTGGGGGCCACTTGGGGTGAGAGTGAGAAGCTGAATATGATACTGGAGGATGGTGGTACCCTCAGTCTCTTTTTCTGTAAAAAGAAAAAGGCATGGGAAGCAAATGACAGTATTAGTTGACTATTTACTCTTTGCCTTAGAATTGTTCTAGACATTACGACTGGAGAGAGATAATAGGGTCCCTACCCTTAAGGAGCTTACAATCTTATTAGGCAATGGTATAAACAAAAACAAAAAACAGTCCATCAGGTAAAGCAGTTTATATAAATGACAATTTATAAGACTTTAGAGCTTTAAGGAACCTTAAAGTTCATCTGGTTTTTATCCTTCCATTTTTACAAATGAGGAAACTGAGGCCCACAGGTCACATAAGATTGTAAATAAGGGAACTGGGACTCAAACCTAGCACTTCTGAATTCAAGCCCAATGTTCTTTTCATCACACTATGGTGCCTTTTTATAAATGCCTTATTATAGGCAGGAAGTAGCACTTACTGTCAACACCAGTCAGCAGCTGAGAGGAAGAAGACATTCCCTGCTGTCTTGGAATTATTGGAAGACTTCCTGGAGGAGGAACTGAGGGTTTTTTTGCTTTTGTTTGTAGCCTGTGCATTTAGCTTAGTGCCTGGCATGTGGTAAGTGCTTAATAAATGCTTGTTGATTGATTGATTGATTGGTTGGTTGGTTCATTAATTCTGCACTTTGAAGGATAACTTGAATTTGAATAGTTGGAGGAAAGGGGAAGAGAATTCCCTAAAGGGAAACTGATAAAGCTCTGGAGGCAGGAATATGTCTATGTGTGTTTGGGGAATAGAGAATAGATAATTTGGCTGGAGCAGAGAGTCTGCTTGGGGGAGTAAGCACCTCACTAATAAGAGATTAGTTTGGAAGATAAGTGGGACCCAGATAGTGGAGAGCCTTGAATAACTCTTTGAGGAGTTTGGACTTTATCCTGTAGTCAGTGGGAACCCTACGCTAGTTTTTGACAAAGGTTGTGATCTAATGAAAGCTCTTGATAAGATCTGTTCCTTTCCCCACCCCACTATAAAACTTTCACCTGCCTATAAACTGGAAATTACTGAGGTAAAGAGATGACCAGGGTTTGATGGAGTGGGGTGCAGTTAGGAATGGGATTCAAAAGAATCTGGGCTCTAGCCTTGCCCTCATCTCTAACAAGATGTGTGACCCTGGGCAAGATTAAGAATAACTGGCATTTATGTATACATCTAGGTGGTGGAGTAGATTGAGTGCTGGCCCTGAAATCAGTAAGATCTGGGTTCAAATGTGAAGTTCAGATCCTATCTGTGAGAACCTGGACAAGTCACTTGATCTGTTTTTTCTCAATTTCCCCATCTGTAAAAAGGAGATGATGATAGCATCTACCCCCAGGGTTGTTGTGAGGATCTAATGAAATACTATTTGTGAAGTGCTTTCCCAACCTTAAAGTGCTATATAAATGTTAGCTATTATTGTTTAATTTTGTTGTTATTATTAGCATATACCACAACGTTCAATGTGATCTCTTCTGATCCTCAAAACAATCCCGTGATTAACAAAATGTAGCTGAGACATCTCAGTGGTCACATACTGACTAAATGTCCGGGAGAATGGAGAAGTTAAGGAACTTGCCCAGAGTCATGCAGCTAGTATCAACCAATCAGTCAACATTTATTAAGCACTTACTATGTACCACGAATTGTGCTGTGTTGAAGGTACAAAAAGGAAAAAAAGACAGTCCTTGTCCTCTGTTGTTTTTCAGTTATCTTTCAATCATGTCTGACTCTCTGTGACCCCATTTGGGGTTTTCTTGGCAGAGATACTAGAGTGGTTTGCCATTTCCTTCTCCAGCTCATTTTACAGGTGAGGAAACTTAGGCAAACAGGGTTAAGTGACTTGCCCAGGGTCACACACCTAGTTGGTGTCTGAGGCCAGATTTGAACACAGGAAGATGAACCTTCCTGACTCTAGGTCCTGTACTCTGTCCACTTCACCACCTAGCTGCCCATCCCCTGCCCCCTAGGAGTTTATAATCTAATCGGTGGTAGGTATGTATCAGAGGCAGAATTTTAACTCAGACCTTCTTGGTTTTGAGACCAGCTCTCTATCCACTATACCGTATTGCATTTCATACAAATGAACAAGAGTCAGGAGTATGTACAAGGCACAGGAGAATGTCCTGGATGGAAACACTGCCAACAACGGGATGGGGAGGAGGAGGTGGTGCCTGGGATGAAGGGATTAAAGTCAGGGAGGGGAGGGGTACTAAATGTTAGCACTGGAAGGGGGGAACACAAAGGATGCAGGAGAGAGAAAGGATTAAATATGGGGGAGGGGTGGGACTAAGTAGCAGGAATGGGGAGACCAGGTACAAGAGATTTTTGTGCTCGTTTGTAAGGATGGGGACACTAAGTGCCACAGAGGAAGAGGCTAAGTGCTGGGGTCAGGGAACCAAACTTGGGGAGTGGAGTGACAGTATGTCTTCCCCAGGGGCGAGATTCTCAGAGGCTGAAGGCTCCGAAGTACAATCCTATTTCTGAATGGCTCCTTCTGATAATACCCAGCTTTGCCCCTCCAGATGCTCGGGATGAAGGACTGAAGAAGTCAGGCTCCGAAAGATTTTTCTAGAGACAAAGGCAGGTCCGATAAAGCTTCTCCTCCCCAAATCTACTAGCCCCTATGTCCTGTCTCTGCACATGCACCCCAGCCCTGACAAATTCCCCGACTTCAGCCGTGGAGTGCCAATGGCTCCAATTTCTAAATTAACTTTGTCCTTGTAATCAGTTTAGCTGAGGATTTTTTCCCCTCTCTGCCTCCTTCCTGAATTCTCCCAGGAAGGGCCTGGGGCTCTCTTCACTCCATTACCCAGCATTGTCAAGCCACAAGATGCTTTTAACTGCATCTTCCCATTCCTCCCTTAACTGGGAGGTTATTAACAGTAAAGGGGCTGAGAAGGGTAGAGGAGCAGGGGCCTTCAGGGGAGGCTTCCTCCAAGAAGCCAGAAGGCACAGACAGGCACAGTAGAGCCTATGAAAGAGAAATTATTTCCCTCTTTGTCCCTTTCTGTCTCACAGCCTCCCTCTCCTCCTCCTCTTTCTCTATCATTGTCACCACCACCACTACCACCATCACCATGGCTAACCCTTCTTATTTTACGTGTGAAGAAACAACGGAGGTCCTAAGAGTGGAAGTGACTTTTCCAAGGTCACACAGATACTAGATAACAATTTTAGGACCAGAAACCATCTTCTCTGATTCCAAATAAGTATCTGAGGCTGAATTGGAACTCAGGTCTCCCTGACTCTCAGGTTGAGTACTCTAATCACTAAGCCCCCATATGGAGACATCCTTGATATTCTCTTTGCTCTGCAGCCTCCAGAGATGATTTTCTGTTGTTCAGTTGTGCCTAACTCTCCATGACCCCATGGGGTTTTCTTGGTAAAAATCCTTGAATGGCTTGCCATTTCCTTCTCCAGCTCATTTTATAGATAAGGAACCTGAGGCAGATAGGGTTAAGTGACTTTTCCAGGACCACACAGCTAGTAAGTTTTAGTTCGTCCAGACTACATCTAGAAAATGAACCCTGGAAAAACACCTTGTTATATACCATGTTCTACACTGTGGAGAGAGCACTGAGTTCAAGTCCTGGCTCTCTGACCTTCCTACCTGTGTGACTCCCTGGGGCCTGTTTTCTCATCTGCAGCATTATGGGGTTAGACTTTGTGACTTCTGAGATCCCATCTGGCTCTTCATCTGTGGTCCTGTGGTCTACATAGCAAGGCTGACCTTCCCCTTGGGCTCTCCTGACTGATCTCAGGGAAATTCCTCAATTGGTCAGAATGGTTTAGAGATAAAAGCTCTGAACTTTAGAATCAATTGGTGGCATGGTGGATAGAGTACTTGTCCTCCAGTCAGGAGAAATTCAGCCTCAGATGTTTACTAGTTGTGTGACCCTGGACAAGTCACTTAACCTGTCTGTGCCTCAGTTTCCTCACTTATAAAATTGAGATATTAACAATACCTACTCTCCAAAGTTGTTGTGAGGATAAAATAAAATATTTATAAAACACATTGTAATCCTTAAAGCACCATATAAATACTTATTATTATGAATTGTAGTCATTAAATTGTAATGACTCCCTTCACTATTATCTTTGTCCTCATACCTGCTGAACACGATGCAAAGCAAGTTCCGAATACATTGTCCCTGCTCTGAAAGCCTGAAGTCTAAATGAGACAAGCTAATGTTGTTGGAAATGTAGAAAGCCAGGCAGCGGAAAAAATGGAAACAGAATGACGAATTCTCTATTATCCATGCCAATGAAGGCATCTGATAGTCTAGATGGCCTAAGAATCATCCTGGGGGCAATAGAATAGGGAGAAAATCAAGGCAGGCTCTCGAGGTGTCATAGTGATTAGAGTGGAGTCAGGAAGACCTGAGTTCTAATTCAGCATCAGACACTTGATAGCTGTTTGACCCTGGATAAGTCACTTAATCAGTCTTAGCTTCAGTTTGCTTATGCATACAATGGAGATAATAATAGCATCTGTTTCACAGAGTTGTTGTGAGGATCAAATGAGATCAAATGAGGATCAAATATATGTAAAGTGTTTTGCAAAACTTAAAGCGTTATTCGAATATCATCAATGATGATGATGATGATGATGATGACAGTTGAGGATGGAAAGCCAAATTATTATTTACAATGCAATAAAATATGTGCAGGCACTTGTTTTTAGTTTCTTTGTTTGTTTTTAGTTTTTTTGTTTGTTTTTACCAGAAGATTTACCTTCCTAATTATGCTTGGCTCAGTCCAGTATTAAAATGTATTTGTTTCATTCTTGAGCACACAGAGACCCATGGTGGAAGGAAGTGGCAGGTAGCAGGTGGCAGAAGGAAGCCTGTCAAAGACCAAAAACATTCTGTGTACAATTTGAAAATTACATAAGTCCCCCACAGATAATCGAGAGTTGGTTTCCCTGTTTGAAGTCCATTCATCTTTGAGAACTTGGAATAATAAGAATTGAAAAAGTATGGAACTTCTTCTTGCTCAAAACATTTTGAGCTTTTTGGTCGTGTTTGATGGGGTCTCCCCTACACACAGACACACACAGAGACACACACAGACACAGACACACACACAGACACACAGACACACAGACACACACACACACCCTCACGACCCACTGATAAAGTGTGATGCTGTAACCCAGCTTGATGAGTTACTTTAACTAACAGGAAACAAGGAGAAGAACCATGTTAGGAGTTGTAAGCACAGAGTCAAGGACTGGAGAAATCATTTCTGTGTTCTAGGGAAGGGCAGGCAAAGGGATGGTAGAGGGAACATGATACAGAAACCCAATAGCCAACAGGTCATGGGACTGGCCATTCTTTCTTCCTCAATTTTCAACTCAGAATATCAGAGGATTTTTTCCCTGGGGAAATATATCTCCAACTTTATAATGAAAGTCCAAAAAAACCATTGGACACACTTCTCAGAAATTCACTTTTCAGCTAACTTTATTGTATTCCGTATGTACTGTGCCATATACCAATGACTATATTTTGACATTGTATGCAGAGGGTTAGGGCTCTGTGTGTTTGGAGATATGGATGGGGACCTGAAAATGTAACTGTAATAACTCATTCACATAATAATTTAAGATTTCCAAAGCATTGTGCTTTGTTGTTGTCCTTGTTGGTCTTTAGTTGTTAAAGAGGACAGAAGATCTCACAAGGGTGATGCTTGACTTGCCCAGGAATTAGAGATGAGGCAGAGTTGCACAAAGGCATCAGCCTCATTCTCTCTTTGGAGCTACCCAGTGAAAATATTGCCAGCCTCATTTTACAGATGAGGAAACTGAAGCAAAGAAAGATGAAGCAACCTGTTTATTGGTAGTGAGGCCAGTAAGCAGTAGTAGTACTGGGACATGAACCCAAATTCCTGACTCCTTGGTCCAGTGTTCTTCCCACAGTACCACACCCTAAGTGCCAGGAGAGGGCATCTACTTGCCAGAAGGAATTCTGTATTTGCTTCTCTAGACCCACCCCCTGGCCCTGGTAACCTTTCTCAGCCACCCTTTCTTGTGCCTCCAGCCACCCCTTGGACACAGCTCATTCTCGATAGCTGCTCTCCTCCTTTCTCCTTCATTCCTCCCCTTACTCCCAGCTGGGACCTGTGTTAATGATTTTCACTGGAATTTGTTTGTTTACAATTTTTAAAAGCACCCAGAATTCAATGTTTTATGAGAGGTTTAAGGAAAAACACTTTGACAGCTGCATACCAGGGCCATGACACTTGGAATGAGGAAAGTGACAGGAGAATATAGCCAAAATGGGGGTAGGGTGGGAGTGTAATTGTAGCTTCAGAAAGTTTGGAAGGATTGTTTATTGAGTTTATGTGCAATAAAAAGCAGTGGCTTGGGGTGAGGGTGGGGGGGACTGAGTTCAGGGAGTGGGTCAGTCTTTCACTTTAGCCTCTTGGTAAAAAAAAAACAGTCAGCAATGAAGACTTAGTGTTCTCCACTGGCAAAGCCCAGCCCAGCATAGGGGGCAGGGTGGAATCTTAGAAGAATGAAGACATTTCCATTGCCCTCAGCAAAATAAGGAAAACAAGTTACCCCCTTCCCATCTGACTACCCTAATTAAAAATAACTTATTAGTAGTCTCTGTCACTACCTAAGGTATGACCTTGGACTAGTCATTTCCTTCTCTTGTCCCAGGTTTTATCTATAAATTGGAGGGAATTGGACTAGATCATCTCTAAAATCTTCTAGCTCTAAATCCCATGATTTACATCCATAAATCCTGGTGTCTGCAATTGGGAATGCTAACCAAGATGTTCTGAAAGGCAGAAAAGGTCAGGCAGCCTCTAGACTTGGTTGGGGGAAGGAAAAGCGGAATGGTTCTTCTTCTCCAGTGCTAAAGCTTTCTAGAATTTTCCTTTGAGACTGGAGGTATATTTTAGCCCATTCTTTTCTATCTCTGAAGATCTGGAAAGGAGATTTCCATCATCTCCTTCACTCATCCATTATTACTTCTAACAACCCCTAGCATTCAGAAAGTTCTTCCTGAATATCCACCTAGGGAACAATGGGTTTTCCCTCTTCTTTCTGATAACCTCTCCCGGGACTTATAGACTGTCATTGGTTCATCCTTCTCTCTTTTAGATTAAATAATCCGCTCTCCTCCAAGGTCTTTTTCTTTGCCTTATGTGTGGTAAAGCCATGGTTGAGGATTTCTAATATGTGTGTTGGGATGGAGGGAGGGAAGAATTTAACCCCTTTTTTGGTCTTATGGTGAAGTTCCAGTTCAGGATCAGAAAGAGAAAATAACAATAGAAATCCAGTTTGACTTTAAGCAAACAAGGCCTTTCCCCACCACTCCAGTGTCTGTTTATTTATTACAAGGTACTTATTCATGAGGTTATCCTGCCCAGCCCAGCTGGAGGACCCCTACTCATTCCCATTTGACTTTGTATATGTTAACTCCATTCATCTCTGTCCCTCCTATGGGTTGGGCAACACTAGAAAATTCACAGGTAGCTGGAATGAAAGCTCAAATCTCTCCAGGGATGGAATTTAGGCAAGCAAGAGACGGTTAGAAGACTGGTACCCACTAGGAAGGGCTTGCCTGAGTATCACTGCTTACACATATTCCCTCCTCTTGAGGTCATCTAGTCGTGCCCTCTGTCCAGCATTGCCCTTTGGGATCAGGCAGCTGTTTGTACCACAAGCCACAGAGTGATGTAACATCACAGTCAAATGTTCATTTGAGAGCAGAACCCAGTCAGTCATTCTGGGTGAAAGGAGAATATAGACAAAGAAAGAGAGTTTCTGCTTTTGGGGAGCTCCCATCCTAGTGAGACAGGACACCTCCTCCCTTCAGGAAAACACAGACATAGATAAGGGGATGTATCAATAATTACAGATTCTGAATTTGAGGCATCACTGCAAGGGAGATTGTTGAGGCCTGAAGAAGGGGAATCAGGAGTCTGCCTGGGGAAGCTAGTTAGAGGACAAGAATGGGAGCCAGAATTGGGAAAAAGAGTGGGGACAAGCCTGGATGCCAAAAAGCAGAAATAGTATCTATCTCAAATGGAAGAAAATGGCCAATATGAAGGCTTGGAGGTTGGAGGGGCTGAGGGACAAAGAATCTGGTGAAGAGTCCAGCTGGAGTGGTCTTGGGGGAAGAGAGATGTTTGTTATTGTTGTTCAGTCATTTCAGTCAGTATCCAACTCTATAGCACCCCATTTGGGGTTTTCTTGGCAAATATACTAGAGTACTTGGCCACTTCCTTTTCCAACTCATTTTACAGATAAGGAAACTGAGGCAGAAGGGGTTAAGTGACTTGCCCAGGGTCACACCGTTTATACATAAATTATATCTATGCTTTATCAGGTGTGAGACTTTGATTTCACAATGACCCAAGGACATAAATCCTTAGTTTGGCCACAGTGAGGAAACTGGCTAGGCATAAGTGACCCTTCTGTTTTGCCCTTTGGAAAACTTCTTTCCCAGACTTGAGGACAGAATGCATAGAAAATAAAGTTAGATAATAGGATGCATTTAGTAATAAAACTAGCAATAATAAGTAATAACAGTAAAATAGGTGGCTTTATATAGTGCTTTAAGGTTTGGAAGGAATTTCCCATGTTATCTCATCTGGTCCTCCCAACAACCCAATAGTAGATACTATTATTTTTCCCATTTCACAGATGAGAAAACTGAAACTGAGCCAATGACTGGCTTTTCCTCGTGGGGAATCATGGTTATATATGGTTGGGAAAATGATGAAATTTTTATTCATAAAGACCTTAAGAATAAAATGGCCCCTGGATTCTAAGTCTAATCTAGGTGCTGTCCTGACCAGAGACTGGAGAAGGGACAAGATGATCTTTAGAGATCTTACCCTTCAGGCATGGTTATTCAGTGAAGCCTTCTTATGGGAAGAAGTTAGCATCCTTCCTCTTCTTCTTCTATTAGCCCAAACCTACACTTATCCATAGGATTTAGATGCCAAAGATCTTAATCTAGGTTCCATAAACTTAAATATATGTATGTGTGTATGTATATATATATATACATATACATACATACATACACGCATACATACATATATAATTATTTCAGTATAATTGTTTTTCTTCATAATCTTATGTATTTTATTTTGTGGATTTAAAACATTAATATGAGAAGGGGCTCCATAGGCTTCACCAGACAGCCTAATTGGTCATCACACACACACACACACACACACACACACACACACAGGCCATAAGAAACTTTGCCTTAGAACTAGTTCATTCCTTTCATTTTACAGATGATGAAACTGAAGTTCAGAGAAGGTAAGTGACTTAGTTATGATAACACAGGAAATTAATGGTAGTCAGAGTTAGAAGCTCCTAATTCAGTGATCTTTCTGCTACACCATGTCTAGATTCACAGAATTTCAGAGTTGGAAGGGTCAATCAGAGAGTCAGTCAGTCAATAAACATCTATTAGGCACCAACTATATGCCTGGCACAAAGCTAAGCCCTGGGAATATAAATATCAGCAAAAAGAAAACAGTCCCTGCCCTTGAGGAGTTTCCATTCTAATTAGGGAAGACAACACTTATAAAAGAAAGCTGAAAAACAGGGTGGGGAGGAATCATCTAACTCGACCCCCTTCTTTTGCAGAGGAGAAAACTGAGGCCCTGAGAGGCAAAGCTCCTTGCCTGCCCAAGGTCACCCAGCTAGCTAATAGCCAAGTTTCCTGGCTCCCAAGCCAGTGCCTGCTTTAAGAGCATTGTCCAAAGCTGGGAAGAGTGGCTGGAGGCCTCTGCCTAGTGCCCTGGCACTGGGAGCCTCTCCCAGCCTGCTTGGCTGAGGTCACCCCTCTTCCACCCTGGAAATCCCCGGCATCACCAGTGCTGCTGGCTCTTGCCGGCCCCCGCCCCTCCCTCCCAGCGGCCTGGCTCCCTAGGCCCTTTCCCCTCCCGCTGTCCTTCCCCTGTCTGTCGGTCTGTCACTCGGCAGGAGTAAAACGCTGCCTGCTCCAGGAGCATTCGGCGCTTGATAATTTGTGGATTATAGCTAACTCTCGATAAAGATTCCCCTAATTGCTTGGCTCACCTCAGGTTCTATCATCAAAGCAAAGCCGTTAGGCCCCCCTCTCGCCCTCCTTTTCTTTTTATTATCTCTTAATTAATCACTCTGGCTTTCACACTTAGCAGATAATTACAGTCTCCTGGGCACGCAGCTCATTTTCATAACCTCCTGCTCCAAGTAGGCAGCTGAGGGGGGTGAGGGTGGGGGAGGGGGAGATGAGAAAGGGGGGGAAAGGGGGAGGAAAAGGGAAGGAGGCAGGATGGGGGACAGAAGGGAGGGAAGAAAACTTGAGCGAGAGCAGAATGGGGCACAGTTGCAGTGTCAAACCCTGAACAGTGAACCTAGGATGCTTGCCAGGGTGCTGGGTGAAGTGACTTGTTCAGAGAGTGAAGGGGAAAATGCCCAGAATGCCAGGTGATGGTGGAGGCAGTATGGCCAAGGGTTAACACTGTGGCTTCCTCCCTGTCTCCATGAAAAAGTTCTGATTACCCACTCTAAGGGCCACCAGGCACAGTCCTCAATGCCACCTGGCCAAGCCACAACACTGTGCCCTGGGCTATTGCTGCGTGATGTGCTGAGGGGCTTCAAAGAGAGAGGAGATTGTTTGAAGGAAATTGGGCATATTTAGCCTGTAGAAGAGAAAACTTCAGGGGCACATGATAGCTGTCTTCAAGTATTAGAATGGCTGTCCTGTGGAAAAGGGATTAGATCTGTTCTGTTTGGCCCCACTGATCATCTCACCATGACACTACCCTACTTAAAAATCTTTAATGGCTCTTTATTTCCTCTAGCATAAAGCAGAAAACCATCAACCTGTCATTTAAAGACCCCTCCCCCACAATCTGCCTCCCTAACTTTCTGGTATGATTTCACTTGCTCCCCTTCATATGCCCTCTGTTCTAGTCAGACTGGCGTCCCAGCTCCTTCTCTTACATAACCTTTCATGTCTCCCATCTCCATGTGTTTGCCCAAGCTGCCCACCTCATAATGGGGTTCCCTTCCTCCTCCCCTTCACATCTTAGAATGCCTACTTTCTTTCATAGATCAGTTCAGGTGTTCACATGAGTCCCTTAGTGACTCCGACAGTTGTTAGTGATTTCTTTTGTTCAGTTGTGTCCAACTCTTTGTGTCCCCACTTGGGGTTTTCTTGGCAAAGATACTGGATTGGAAGTGACTTGCCTGGGGTCACCCAGCTAGTGAGTATCTGAGGTTGGATTTGAACTCAGGAAGATGAGTCTTTCTGACTCTGGCCGAACACTCTATTCACCGAACTATCTAGCTGCCCCTAGCTTGCCTAGCTCTTGAAATCACTTTGTATTTCATTTATGTTGTGTACTTCATTGCCTTCATTTGAAGTTTCTCCCTCCCGAACTCCTTCCCCATAGAATGTAAGATTGTTATGGGCAAAGACCATTTTGTCATGGATAATATATCAAATATAAGTGAGTATGTATAAATATAAATATAAATTGATAATACGTCAAATATAAATGAATATGAGTAAGGTGGTTTGTTAACCTTATTTCCTTAATATAAACATCTATTATTACTATTATTATTTCTAGAATAGTCTCAAAGTGAAATCTCCCCCTGGCTACCTCCCTTCACCTCCTCTGCTTAGAGCACTAACCATTATCAGGCTTGACAGTATGCCATGTGCATTGGTACTTAGCATCATATGTATCTTAGCCTACACTGCTACCTTTCTCACCTCTTCCTCCTCACATCCTGTGTCGCCCTTGGCACCACGCAGTGTTCTGGCTCTAGCCTTTCTGTAGATTTGTCAGCTTAAAAATCCTCATCATAGCCTCAGCCAATCAATAAGACCTTAGGATACCTTATTGTTTGTTCCTCCACCCACAACCACCTGTGATCTCTGGCTCACATCAGTGCTTCATAGCTCAGCATCGCTGCACCAGGGAAATATCACAGAACATATGGGCATCAAATAGCTTATAGATAATATCCCAAAAGCAAAAAACCCTCAGAGGTCACAGAAACCTCATTTATTCATACTCCTACCCAGGCCCATCCTATCCTGTCTGCTCCATTCCCACTAATCTAGTCATTTTTCCTTCCCCTAGAGCTACCCTGGGTGGGGTTGAAATAAGAAGTTAGGGCCTCTTCTTTCTCACCCAGAAAATTTGCCTGGATCCAGGAGGGTCACTTAGCCTTGTAAGTCTGGAGTGTAGTACGGAATGACTCACGTGGAATCTAAAATTCTCTGGAGATTTCCAAAAGCAAACACCCTCCTTTAAAATTACTGCTAGCATATGATTATTGGTGACCACAAAGGGTGGTAATCACAGTGGTTTGGTGGTCTGTGGTGTGGTGGAAAGGAAACTGAATTTAAGAGTTAGAGTACCTGGGTACACATCCTGACTCTATTTCTCATGGAAAATTACAAAACTGGATTAGCTGATTTCTAAGGTGTCTTCCAACTCTAATTTCTGCTGTCTCACTTTAATCTCTTTATTTGCAAAATAGGGGGATTGGACTAAATCACTTTTAGCTTTCCTTCCCATTTGAAACTCTGAGCCCAACTCCCTCAGGACCACTCCTTTCTGCTCCCATCCTCCATCCAGCATCTCTGGCCTTGTATTCCTACAGTTAGTTATCTGCACTATTGCTTACCATGACCAACTCAAGTCCATCCCTGACAAAGCCAACCTGATGGCAGTTGACATCATGATGCCATCGGATCTTCCAACCTATTTTCAATACAATGTCTCATGATGGCTCAACAAATGGTAGGGAGGGGAAAAGGTTGAACAATAGGACATATAAGGTGGAATTAATGGGATGAAGATCATTGATGGATGATTTTAAACAGCATGTCAGTTTACAAAGCATTGGGTCAGAGCTCTTGAATCCCAAATGATAAATTGTAAGGAAATTGAACGTAGCAGGTACTTAATAAATATTGAATGTTGAATTGAAATATCCTGGGTGTTCCAAAAGTATTAGTGAAGTTTTAAGCTTTAATAGCTAAGATTTGGGGAATAATCTGTATTTAAACTTCAGGGGGAGTGAATAAAATTATCCAATAGTAAAAACTTCTTACTAGTTTGTCAAATAGGCTGACTCTGAAATCTTATTTCCTTAGAAGAAAGGAGGAGTTTTCCATCATCTAAGGTTAGATCTTAGTTTGAGGCTGGGGAATGGACCAGATAAACTTTAAGTCCCTTCTTGTCTCAAGACTAGAAATACCAGAGGATGTGTACCTCGTTCTCTTCTGAAAGCCATATGAGAGCCATTAACTGTGTTCATATGATTCTTAACCACACTCAGAACTCTTACAGTATTTATTGTATATATCACTTTTGTGGGGCTGAGATCTTCTGGATAGATTGCTGGGAATGTGAAGTTGGGTGTGAATCCTGCCTCTGATACAAACTAGCTGTGTGACCCTGGGCAAAGTTGCCTCCCCTAGCCTTAGTTTCCTCACCAATAAAATGGGGATAATAATATGTAGAGTACCTGTCATATTATGTTATGAGGTTTAACTGAGAAAATGTCAGTAAAAAAAAAAAAATATATATATATATATATATAAACTTTTAATAACAATGTTAGTTATAAGGGCCTTAGTATATACCCTTCCTTGTAGTGTTACTCTTCAGTGTATATGTTCTCTCTTCCCAACTGTCCTTGGAGATCAGTTACTATATATATTGTACCTTAATGTTTTTTAGTTAAGGTAGTCATATTGGCAAGGGATATCCTGTACCATGATTTTCCCTTTCTTTTCTCTCCTAAAGGATAATTACCTCATTCATTTTATTCAATTCAATTTACTTATTCTACAAACATATTAAGTCAGTCATTTATTTAATTTAAATTAATTATTTATTAAGAGATATTCATTAAGTACCTACCATGTATCAGGTACTGTTCTGAGCAGTAGGTATACAAAGAAAGGCAAAAGACAGTCCATGCCTTTGAGAAGCTCACAATCTAATGGAACCCACTCAATGCAAAGCTCTGTGTTCATTCAGAAATGGCTAGGGACACAGAGATGGCAATGATACAGGCCCTGCTTTTGAAGAGCTTCAGTCTGATAGAAGGTAAAGACCTATCTTGAAGATTTGGGTCAACTCTGAGAATGGACCTGGAGATAGGATGGTGAAAGTCACGAACCAAGCCAGTTCCCTAGAGGCCTCTGATGAGGCTTTCTAATACTCAAATACTCAATATTCGCTCTTCTCCTTTAGAGGAATATAGGAAGTGTAGACTACCAAGCCATTTCTTCTGAGGAAAGCAAAGGGGCTCCACGGGTCCAACGAAGATCCTGGCTTCTCTGACAGGCACCTCTAATATGTGTTTTCCTATCAGTGGCCTTTACCCAAAGATTGACTTTGCGGCCAGCAAGCTCTGAGCTGGAATCTCTAGACCAGACAGTAATTGTAGAATACAGAATGTCTACACTGGAAGTACACAAGACTCCTTGAGGCCTTCTCCTGTTTCACTTTTGTCTTTTACCCCTGGAGGAACTTAATAAACATATATTGATTGATTGCTTAATTGTCCTAACAGGTTATTAATTCTGCTCCCTCATTCTAAGGATGAGGAAACTCCACTCCAAAGAGGTTAGATACCTTGTTCAATCAATCTGTCAATCAATCAATCAATCAATTAACATTTAGATGACCAAGATCACAGAGCTAGTCTGTGGAAGAGTCTGGACTAGAACTCAAGTCTCCCCTTCCCCTCCCTGCACCATTTTACCATAACGCTCCTTCAATACTTCTTCCAGTCAGGTTACGATTTGCTTCTCTCTTAGGTAGTACTCCATTCTTGAATTTTTTTCTGTCTGAACTATAGAAAAAACAGCCTTTCCCTCCTCTCTCCTTAGCAGGGGGAGGCCATAAGGTTACCACCAAGGTTTGTGAGAGGACAACCAAAATGTGTGTGCTTTCAGGGATGTGTCATTGAGAAGAGCAGGGGCAGCCGAGGGAGACCACACCTGGGCCATCCAGTCCCCAATGTAATTTTTCTCTGCCACAAATAAGTTGTCTACTCAGGCTACTGGTAATTCCAGCTCAGAGCCTGCAGGCATCCAACCCTAGGCAAAGCCATCTTTCCTTTGATGACATCAAGGCCTCGATCTGCCTGGATGCTGCCATCTTGGGGCAGGAAGTCACGGGCAGAGCCAAGTCCCTTGATGTTAGTGGTTCACTATGAAGTGTTATTTTTTTTTTTAAATAAAAGAATAGTTTGCTTTTCTTTTTTGAGAGTTGTTTTTATTTTGCTGAGGGCTGTCTGTCACAAAGAAGGCTAACTGTACCAGATCTCAGCTTTGTTTATGATTTTAGTCCACCTTCTTTAATTGCCTAAGCATCACAAATAAGAAAAATGTTTTCCAGAGTAGTTACTCACAGGCCAGTCAGTCAACTAGCATTTATCTGCCTTTGTGCCAGACACAGTAGAAAGAGTACTGGACTTACCAGGTAGGAGGTCTAGATTTGAGTCTTGACTCTTCTAGTAACTGTGTGACCTTGGGTAAGTCTTTTTCCTTCTGAACTTCCTTAATTTCCTCTTCTGAAAAGTGAGGGGTTTGGATAAGATGACGTCTATGTTGCTTGCTAACTCTAAAGTTCTGTGACATATGTGAGAGGTTATCCAAGGGACTGGGTTTCCCCTAGAGGAGAGTTGTTCTAATTTATTTAAGGATGAACCCAGTCTGGAGTTAATTGGCTGGAGAGTCAAAGTAACACTGTTTTACCCCTCCAGATCACCTCTTCCCACCTCTTTCCTCCAACACACAGATCAGGCTCAGCAGTACAGCACAAAGAGCAATCCATCTGAAATCTGAGGCTTGGGGTTCAAATCCTGCCTATGCTTACTTTCTATGTGACCCAGGCAGTCATTTGGTCTCTGGTATTCACAGCCTGACACCCCCCCCTAGTTTTCCATCCTCATTACACTGTACTCATCCCCCCCCCCACTTTGATTCCCAGTGACTGGGGCTTCCTTCTTGTTCCTAACACACAACACTCCATCTCCGGACTCAGGGTGTTTTCCCTAGCTGTTGTGCCCCATTCCTACAATGCTCTTCTCCTTCATCTCTACCCCTTCAAGCCTTAGCTGAAGTCCCACCTTCTACAAGAACTATTTCCCTCCCACCCCCATACTAGTACCTTTGCTCTGTTGATTATTTCCAATTTATTCTATATATAACCTATTTATATAGGCTTTATGTAGTTGTTTGTATGTTGCTTCCCATTAGACCATGAGTTCCTTGCAAAGGAGGTGTGTTCTGCCTCTCTTTGTGTCCCCAGAGCTTAGCACAGTGCCTGGCACACAGAAGGCACTCAATAAATGCTTCTTTACTGCCTGACAACCTCTCTGGGTTCCAGTTTCCTCATCTGTAGAATAAGGGAGTTGAATTATATAGCCTTGTAGGTCCCTTGCAGCCCTACAACAATGACCTTTGTGATAATTTATACATTTTCCACTTTTTCAAAGGGGTAGAAGAAGTGGGGGGAGTGTTGGGGGGGAGAAAAGGGCGGTAAAGCCCAAGCCTCCAGGGACTACTTAGTGATCAGGCATCCTGGAAATTTGTGGGGTGTGTGTGTGTGTGTGTGTGTGTGTGTGTGTGTGTGTGTGGTGGGGGTGGGAGGTGGGGAGTTGTGTTGTGTTGGCCCACCCTGCATGAAGGGTATGAGGGAATTTGTGTGTATATTTTGATAAAGGTTGCTCCCTAAAGAAGCATGCTCTCTGGTTTTGTCTTGAACTTTAGCTTTGGACTATGAAAAGGTTTTGCATAGTCTTGTGGGAACATAAACATTTGGCAGATTTCTTTCCCTGAAAGCTGTTTCTACTTTTTTTTTTTGGTGGGTGAGGGAGACTTTGCCCAGCAAGATTAGGGTACCCTCTTATAGCCAGGCCTCCCTACCCACCTCTCTCCTCTCAAACAGGAAAACAAAGCTAACTGGAGTGTACTGGGAATCATCTCAAAGCAAACTGGGCCATAAGTAGAAAGGGAAGCAAACAGTTCAGTCCTCCCAAGAGGAGAAATTACAAGGGAGAGAGAATAAGCAAATGGCTTCAGTGGTGAACAGCGAATTCCAGACATTTAAAATTCTTTTGGTTTTAATCATCTCAGAGGCAGACTAGGAGTGTGGGGGAAGGGAAGAAATGAAAACCAGTACCATATCCTAAAAGAAAGAGCCTGATCACAATCTGCATGTCTTCTACACTGTTTGTCCAGAGAACTCCAACAGTTTATCATATATAAACTCCCTGGGATGGTATCAATCCATACCCCACTCCTCCCAAACTCATCAATGCCCTCCTCCCCCAAGCCTTTCTTGATTAACCCTTTATGATTCTAACCTCTCTTTTCTTCAGCGTTCATCCCCCAGTTTATGGGGTCCTTTTGTGCTATGTTCACTTATATGGGTATGTCTGTTCATTTCCCCCAATTAAATGATCAATTTCCCAAGGCTGGGAACTTTATCTTTGAGTTATCTGCTAAACCTGGCCCCCTCTCCCAACTTTGAACACCCCCAAAGTTGCTCTGAGAATGGTGCTGGCAACCTGACTGTCTTAACTTACCAGCAGACTCTGAAGAAAGATTCAGGATGTGGAAGGGTAGAGGGGTAGAAAGGGAGATTTTGGGACCTAGAGGGGATGAAAGATTTTATCCAGAGTAATCTAGCAAGATGGAGGCAGCATTGCATCAAGAAAAGTGAGAGGGGCCTTGGAGTTCATCCTGTCCAATGCCTTCATTTTCTGAATGAGGAAATAGAGGCTCAGAGAGGTTAAAGGACTGGCCAAGATTTGAATGCAGTTCTGTCTCCAAATCCAATAATCTTTTCAGTACACTGTCTTCCCCCCAAAACTCACTTCCTATAGTAATCTGAAACAAAGCTACAAGTCTTTTATAAGTGACCTATAGGTTCCCTAATGATAGTAAAATAATAATAGCTGACATTTATATAATACTTTAAGGTTTACAAAGCACTTTGCACCAGACTGTCTAATTTGATCCACATAAGAACCCTGGAGGGTCAGTGCTTCAGGTATTATCTCAATTTTCAAGTGAGAAAACTGAGACCCTGAGAGATTATTTGCATTATTCATGATCATACAGCTAGTTAATTTCCAGAGACAGGATTCAGATCCAGATCTCTTCAGATTTTAAGTTTCTAAGCTAGGATATCCCTGGTTAGCAATTAGTTGCTTAGTCAATTAAGTATTGCCAGGTTCCCATTCTTGTACCAGGTAAAGAAGAAGGTAAAGATATCTTCTTAGTTCTGGTAGGGCACAGGCTATTTTATTTTATTTTTGTCTATTTATACCCATTACCCAGGTCAGTTTGGCTTACGTAGGTCCTAAAAATGTTTGTTGATTGATTGATTTCTGTTTCCAGGGAGCTTACACTCTAATTTTGGAGAAGAGACATGCACAAAACAATTAAAAATCAATATAAGAAGCTATCCTTAAAGAAAGCACTATTGTGTGATAGAGTGCTGGGCCTTGAACCCATAGGATCTGAAGTCACATCCCATCTCTATTGCTTACTTAGTTGAGTGGTCACAGACTGAGGCTCCCCTTCCTCATATGTCAAATGGGAATGGCCTTAACTGTAGCAGTTCCCTCAGAGAATTGTTCTGAGGCTCAAATAAGATAATATATGTAAAACACTGAAGACCTGAAGTAACATAAGCCCCAGTTGTTTTATTTTTGAAGTGATAAGCTGTGTCATATAGACTGTCAACCTCACTACCCTTTCCCCCACTCTTCACTAGCTTCATCTGCCCCCTTTTGCCTCCAGGATCAAACATAAAATCCTCCGTTTGGCATTTAAAGTTCTTTATAACCTCCCCCCTTCCTACTTTTTCAGTCTTCTTACTCCCCTCCAATAACTCTGGCAAGCAGTGACCTCCTGGCTGTTTCTCCCATTAGACCCTCTATCTCTTGACTGTCCCCCATGGCTGTAACTCTTTCCCACCTAATTTCAACCTTCTGATCACTGAGCCTCCTGACTCTTCATGACCCCCATTTGGGGTTTTCTTGGCAAAGATAATAGAGTGGTTTGGCATTTTACAGGTGAGGAAACTGAGGCCAACAGGGTTAAGTGACTTGCTCAGGGTCACACAGCTAGTTAAGTGTCTGAGGCCAGATTTGAATTTAGGAAGATGAGTCTTCCTGACTCCAGGCCAGGTCTACCACCTAGCTGTGCCTTAGTGTTCATGCTTTCCCTCTAACATTACCCCCAGTTTATCCTAACAACAACAACACAACAGCAAAAATAGCTTGTTTGTACATAATTGTTTCCATGTTGTCTCTACCATTAGGCTGTGAGCTTCTTGAGAGGATGGAATGTTTTCTGCCTTTATTTGTAACCCCAGTATTTAGCACATAGCCTGACACGTAAAAAGTACTTAATAAAGGCTTCTCAGCTTGATTTGATTGTAAGGATTGTTGGCAAGGGAGATTCAATTTCATTTATTCAATACTACCTATAGCCAAGGTACTGAATTGGATTCTATGATGAATACAAAGTCAAATGATATTAATACTCTGCCCCCAGGGAGCTTCTAGTCTGGTAAAGGAGAATAAGACATGTAGACAAATAAATACAGAATAAAGTTGAGTATGGGCAGCTAGGTGGCATTGTGGATAGAACTCCAGGTTTGGGGCAGGAAGACTCATCTTCCTGAGGTCAAATCCAGCCTCAGACACTTACTAACTGTGTGACCTTGGGCAAGTCTCTTAACTCTGTTTGCTTCAATTTCCTCATCTGTAAAATGAGCTAGAGAAGGAAATGGCAAACCACTCCAGCATCTTTTCCAAGAAAACTCCAAATGGGGTCACAGAGAGTTGGACACCACTGAAAAGTGATTAATCAACAAAAGTTAAGAATGGAACTATGAGATAGAAGGAAACTTAAATTTGCAACAGAGATCAAAGGAAAGCAGAATCAGTTCAAGCTGGGCCTTGAAAAAAGGATAGGATTTTTAAATTTTAACAAAAAGCATTAGGTCACTACTGGATGAAACAGATATCTAGAGAATCCATTTCCCAGGGTTGATGGGTAGGTGTCCCTACTATGGGGAGACCCTTTAGTTTCAAGTTGAAGGGATCAATGTGGGGTGTGGGGCAACGTTCCAAAGAACAGGAAATGAACTAATTTGGCTGAATCGTGTAGTGTACAAAGGAGAAATCCTTGCTCAGTTACAATTACTGCCACTGATGTTGCTACTACTTTGTTTCTTTGGGTAAATTCAGTTAACTTCTCTAAGTTCCAACTTTCTTTTTGGTAAAATAAAGTTGAATGAAATAAAGTCCTTTCCTGTTCTAAAACCTGTGCTCCTGTCATCAGATTTGAAAAGATAGTTTAGTATTAGATTATAGAGCTCTTAAATGCAAGGGTAAGAAATTTCTATTTTATATACCCAGTGGGTAGTGATCATGATGGTTTTTGAATGGAGGAGCAACATGATCATGATTATGTATTAGGAAGATAAATTTGGCTGCTATATGAGAGATGAGTTTGAGAGGGTTGGGGGACAAAGGGGAAAGACACAGAGAGAGAAGATTAGTAAGGGTTGGAGTAGTCCAAAGAGAGAAGACTATGTTAGTGGTAGGCTTGAGTTGGACCTTGATTCAGTTAACAATTGTTTGAAGTTCTATACCAAAATAATACAAAAAGGGAGGCTAGGTGGTGCAGTAAATGGAGCACTGGTCCTGGAGTCAGGAGGACCTGAGTTCAAATCCAGACTCAGACACTTATTAGCTGTGTGACCTTTGGGAAGTCACTTAACCCCAACTGCCTTGCCTTCCCCCTCCAAAAAGAAAAAAAAAAAACCCTAGAAACTTAAAGGAACTTGGAGTATTTCACATGTAGTCTGGGGGAATTGGCACCTTTCCAACTTTGTGCAGGCCAGCCGGTATGAAGGGGTTTAAGGACAAGCAATTGTCTGAACCACTGGACCGTTTCTCCTTTGTCTCAAACTTTCTTTCAGCTCCTTTACCCCAAGGGTGGTGCAGCTTTGCTTTCTTTCCCTCCACTCTTTCTCCCTGGCTTTTCTTGGCTAGTTTTCCCCTTGACCAGCTTTTCTTAGCTATGAGGTGAGGAAGGGAGCCTGAAAATCTTCTAAGCAGAGATAAGGGGATAAGTGGAAAGACCCAGAGTTCTTTAGCTGAGGAAGTAAGAGACACAGGGAGCTCAGGAAGGAAGCAGGAGGGGGTGGGTAGAAGAGAGTTAGGTCAATCACAAAAAACTGTGCCCCAGAAGTCCCTTTTGCCTCATATGGGTACCCTCCCCTTGACCTTCCTCTCCTTCTTCCTTCTCTGCTTATGCCTTTTGCTCATGATTTCCTTACCAACCTCTCATCTCTGTCTCTGCCCTCCTTCTCTCTTATGCCTCTAGTTAGCTGCTCCTCCATTTCCCATAGCCTTTAAAATAATAACAATAATGATAATAAAAACTCACATTTATACACATTTTACAGTTTACAAAACACGTCTTACTGTTTCCTGATGTTTCTCAAAATGCTACAATTCCCAAAATCCACTGCCATTCCCACACCCACACCCATTTCCAAAGGAACAGTAGGGTTTTGAAGCTAAAAGGAACTTTAGAGAAAGAGCTGGGAGACTTGGATTCTAGTCCCAGCGAACCTTTTATTTCTAGGTCTCAAGTTATTTCATGGGCAAGACAAGGGAACCTGGCTAAATGATGTCTCATAGTTTCTTTTAGCACTAATTTCTTACTCAGTATAATAATCACCTCCTTGTTTTATGGGGTTTGGAGAGAATATGTGGCTTGTCTATAGTTGTAGAGCCAGTTACTGGCAAAGCCAAGAGCAAAATCTGGGTCTCCTGAGTTACAATCTTCTGTTCTTGCCTGCTACCTGTGAGACCCTGGGCAGGTTATTTAATATGCCTCAGTTTCCCTAGTTCATAAGATGAGAGTAATGAACTAAGTAGTCTTGGAGGTCCCTTCCAGCTCCCAATCTATGAGCCTTACCTGTCTCTTTTTGCCCTGTTAATTCATTCTCTTTACTTCTACCAAAAAGGAAAAAAGGTTTGGGTTTTTTTTTTTCATGATTCTGAGAAGGTAGAAGTAATATGGTGTAACATATTTTCTTTGCCCTACTTTAGACATTTTAAGGTTTTTACCTTTGTCCCATCCTTTCTATCCAAGGCTGATTCTGGAGATGAGGGAGGAGAATTAGGAGCTGGGCAAATGAAAACAATGAAGGCAGGGTCAATATGGAGATATGTGGGGGAAGGAACCATCCTTGGTTAGGAAGACTTGATGATAGTGGGCGTTATAATGAAAAGAACACTAGACTTCTGAAGCTGGGAAATGTGGGTTCTAATCCCACTAGAACAACTAACTCAATGTGTGAGTTTGGGTGAGGTGAGTAATTTGAACTGGGAGGGGGAAGGGGCAGCATTATTAGAGATCATTTATTGTTGATCTCTAACAATTTTAATTCTGTGACAGTATTCTAGGAAGGATGTGCTGCTCCTCTCTATGATGTAATAATAGCTGATATTAGATAAAGTTTAAAAAGTGCTTTATAGACACTATTTCATTTGATCCTCACAACAACCCTATATCAGCTAGGCAGTGCAGGTTAATCTCTATTTTACAGATGAGGAAATTGAAACTTAAAGAGGTTAATCAGCTCACAATCACATAACTAATAAAAATGGGAGCTGGGATAGGAACTTGGGTATTACTCCAAATTCAACACTGGAGTCTTGTTGTCTACTCCATTGTTCTAGGATAGGGGACAAACTTTTCCAGTGGTTCTAGACAAGGCTGCTTCTTTCTCTCCATGTCATTGGCAATTAAAAAAAAGTCAGGATCTTTCTTGGCTACCTGGAAATTGGGAGAATGGGGGGGTGGTGAAACCATTATGGGACCATAGGATATTCATCAATCAATCAATCAATAAGCAATTTATTAAGCAGCTACACTGTGCTAGTCACTGTGTTAGGTTCTGGGGATGCCAATACACAGAATGAAACAATTCTTACTCTCAAGGAGCTTGTATTCTAACACAGAACGAAACATACACAGTGATAAAACTGTAAGGGACCTTAGAGACTTAGAGAAAAGGAAAGTGACTTGCCCAAGGTCATGGAGTGAGTAGTAGTCAGGACTTCAACTCAGAGTCCAACCCCAATCCTATGTGAAAATCATTGTTGGCCCCCCAGTCTTTCCCTTCCCCATTTCTAAAGACCTCTAAGCACATCACAAGGTATCACTCCTCTTTTCTGGGGTGTGTGTGTTTGTGTGTGTGTGTGTGTCTGTGTGTGGGGGTGTGGGTGGGTGTGGGTGTAGATGATGATGAGATGCTCTCAATTTTATTGATAGAAGAATTAAGAGCCCTAGAGGGCTAAATACCTATAGAGAATATTGGAGCTATAACCACCAAATCCTGCTTCTTCTTGGAATAAAGACAGATTCCCCTCCTCACACCGACACATACACACATTCACTCCATGAACCCCTCCTACTGTGGCCCCCCGCTGGTGCTGTCATAGCAACCAGGGGATTAGGACCAGCTTGGAAACCCAAAGATTTGAGGAGGGGGTTTTGCTAGGGAGGCAGGTGGAAGGCGGAAATGACTGAGGAGGGGCGGGAAAATGATAAAGAGACGGGGGAAGGGAGGGGAAAGAGGAAAGCAAGGAGAAAAGGGATGTAAGAGGAGGAAAGGGAAAAAGGGGGGAAGGGAGAAAGAGAGGTAGCAAGAGGAAGGAGGTAAAGAGAATAGGGATGGATAAGAGAGAGATCTCAATCAGAGAGGGAGAAAGGGGAAGTGAGGAAGAAAGAGAGAAAGAGAGAGAGAGAGAGAGAGAGAGAGAGAGAGAGAGAGAGAGAGAGAGAGAGAGAGACCCTCAACTTTTATTTAAAATCAGAGAGCAGTTGTATGCCTGGAGTCGTTACCATGGCAACGGCAAAGAAAAGGAGATAGAGAGAGAGTGTAAGGCCGTGAAAACCCAATAGGGGTAAATGTTTAAAGCCAGGAACAAAAACCATTCAGAGATAATTAAGTAACAGACAGCAGGTTCTAGACTCCTTCTGATTGTCAGGGGACCTGCCCCCAGATTCCAGCCTTCTGCTTCTACCTCTCTCACTCCTCCTACCTTTTGTCTCCTTCCTTTTCCTCTTAAGGAGACCTTTAAAGGAGTGGGGAATGAACACTGACCCTTCTCCCAATTTCTCCAGGCCAGGGCCTGACTTTCTAACACTACTTGTCTTTTGCTTTTAAGAAAAGATGTGTTGTTTGGGGGTAGGGGGTGAAAATTCAGAAACTGAAAAGAAAATAAAATTGAATTAAATACATTTAATTTATTGTGACTTTGTGACTTTTGTCACAAATTGTGAAATTGTGACTTTGCAGCAAGAGGTGCTTAGGTCAGAGAAAAAGAAGAACTTCCTGACCCTGAGTTTTTAGATAGATTACTGAGAAAGGTGGTAAATTTTCTCTGCCCTAGGCATCATTAAGGAATAAAAGATAGGCTTTATGTTTTGTCAAGTTTGGATAAATCCAAGGTTATCTAGAAATAAAGGTAGGCTTGGAAAAGGTAAAACTCTTCCTCTAGAAATGGAAATTATTGTAGTTCTGTGTGTCTCAGAGAGTGATATATGGAAAACATGACCCTTGATGATGATGAAGGTGGTGATGATGATGAAGAAGAAGATGATAATGATTACAATAACCCACCCATAAAAGGATAGTGTTTTGTGACTAGAGACTCTCCTCTGCTGCTATCCAGTTGTGAGACCTTGGGAAAGTCATTTCCCTCCCCTGGGCCTCAGTTTTTTTATCTGCAAAAATTGAGTTGGGCTAGATAATCTTTAAAATATCTTCCAACTAAATTCTATTCTGCTTAGCCAAGGGACCTGCCATTTCAGACCTCTCTATGGCATATCCCTTGTCCTCTAGGGACTTAGCTCTCACCAAGCCTCATATAAAATATGGCCAGAAGTTGAGACCAGATTTTAGAAGTTGGTAGTATTCTCTGGAATTCAGAAAAATAAGATTATTCTGACACTCAGAGCCAATTGCCCCAGTGTCCTTCAGGACATTCCAAGAGTGCCTCATATTTCCCTCAACTGCTGTCTCCTCAGGGAAATAGTCTTTTGGGCTCTGCCTCTTCTAGCTGTTAAATTCTTTCCCAGAAGTCTTGATTGCCCTAGAAGTAGAGGGTGGTGATATATCTCTCCTCCTCTCATCTCTGGGTATAGCCTTCAACTGAGAGCTAGGGTAACTAAGTTGGAATTACACCACTACTAACTTTACAATTAACCAAGCATTGTCTGTGATGTGCACAGTATAAATGCTATTATTCCCATTTTGCAAATTAGGAAGAGGTCAGTTGACTTGCCCAAGGTGACATACTGTCAAAGTAGGGACTCAAACCTCTTATCTTCTACACTGAAATGCAAGCGCTTTTTCCCATACAGTACTGTTTTACCTTTATAAAAGATGGAAGGTTAGCTCCCCGCAAGTCTCAATTTTCCATCCAAAGGCCAGGCAAGGCTTTTAGGCCTTCAGGTCAAAGGTTATCT
>WOXC01011655.1:0-87500 GCA_011680675.1 Gymnobelideus leadbeateri | reverse complement strand
CATGCCCCAAAGTAATCCCCACTATAACAACCTGAAAAATGGCCCTCCAGACCCTGCACCAAGGCTTCCAATGAGGGGGAACCCAGCCCTCACTGAAGGCAAGCCACTTCTCTTTTGGGGGTAACTAGGTGGCACAGTGGATAGAGTGCCAGCCTTGGAGTCAGAAAGTCTCATCTTCCTGAGTTCAAATCTGACCTCAGATACTTGTTAGTCGTGTAACCTTGGGTGAGTCACTTATCTCTCTTTGTCTCAGTTTCCTCATCTGTAAAATGAGCTGGAGAAGGAAACTAGTCTTGTATCTTTATCAAGAAAACCCAAAAATTGAATCGTGAAGCGTCAGACACAACTGAAAATGATTAAATAACAAAAATTATTAGGACGCCTTTTTTTTTTTTACATCCAGCCTTCATTTGAAACTTCCCCCAGTGGCTTCTGGTACTACCTTCTGGGGCCAAACTGTTCAGTTGTTTTAATTCCTCCTCTGTGTGCCAGCCCTTTAAATGCTTGAACACAGCTCTCATTTCCCCATGAGTCTTTTCTTCTCCAGGCTAAACATTCTCAGGATTTTAAACAGATCTTCAGATGACATGGACTCAAGGCCCTTTACAGCCACACTTGCCTGGGCTCTCTATAGCTTACCAGTGTCCTTACACCATGGTGCCCAGACCTGAAGCCAGTGCCCTGCCCTGGGACTTATCGGGGATCATCTGGGTCCAGTGGCATCCTGTGAAAGAGTCAGTGAGTCAGGACTCAAAGCCAGGTGTTCTGATTCCCAGTACATCAGTCTTTACAGTATACCCTACCTAACAATCTCCCCACATCTATTCATTTCTATATGCTTGATCTCCCTCCTGATCCTTTCTCCTCCTCCATGGACTCTATGGGGGAAGAAGAAGGCAGAGGGATATCTTTTCTCCTTGGGGAAGGGCAGGAGGAAGAGAAAGACTGGATACATAAAGAAGCTGGTGGTAGGGGAAGAGAAAAGAGAGTGGATAAAGGAAGAAATAGCAGGCAGGAGATAGTTGAATAGGCAGACCCAGGAGAGGAAATCTGGGCAAAGAGAAGAAAGAATAGGGACTGGAACCAATCAATCATTAATCGTATATTAAGTGCCTACCTTCATGGGCTGCTCTGCAGTCAGCTCTCAATTATCTGCCTGTGGATTATACACTGGGGACTCTCTGTGGCAAATGTTTAATCCCAGACTGGCTTTGCCCTGACAGCCAGCACACTCCTGGGCCCCCTCCTCTAGCCATTGGTTGGTGTGTGATCTGGGAATACAAACCCATTTTAATATTAGCCTGAGCAAAACATAATTAGGAAAGGAAATCTGCTTCTGCTGCAGCTGCAAAAAAGTTATATAAGGCATTTCAAAGCCACATAGAAATGACTTTGGATTATCTACACTGCTGCTCCCAGCCCGAGTAACTGAGAGTTGACCAAATAAATTGAGGCAAAAGGAAAAAAAAGGCACAGTGCCTGAGGTCCAGGGGTTTCCAGTGTGAGACAG
This sequence comes from Gymnobelideus leadbeateri, assembly GCA_011680675.1. NCBI lineage: Eukaryota > Metazoa > Chordata > Mammalia > Diprotodontia > Petauridae > Gymnobelideus > Gymnobelideus leadbeateri. The sequence continues at coordinate 85,990 of WOXC01011655.1, read as the reverse complement.
ATATGCTGACATAGACAAACCTGAAAGGACTCACAGATCACAGGACAGACATATTACAAGGACAGGAACTGAATGAATAAGGGCATGAATAAAGTACCAGGAGGAGAAGGGACAGAAGGGAGAGAGGCAAGAGAGAGAATGAAAAAGACAAAAGACCAAGGGCTTTCTTTTGGTATCCTACTATTGGAGGGATGAGGGAGGGCAGGAGAATTTACCACATTCCAAGGAACTTATCCCAGACAGTGAGGGGCAAATGATATTACTGAGTCCAACTCAAGAAGCAAAAAGGCAAAATTAATTCAGTAAGGGATTGCCTGTGTGTGTGTGTGTGTGTGTGTGTGTGTGTGTGTGTGTGTGTGTGATTATTGTGATTTCTGAACTTTAAGATGAGCAGAGAGAGGCATATGGAATTGACTGTTGGCAGGCCCTTGCTTCTTAGGTTGTTGGGAGGGGGTGGAGGAGATCTAGGGAAGCAAATCCTCCTGGGTATCAAGTCCACAAATAGACCCCAGGCCTGGTTCTTCCACCATTCTAGTTCCTCTCAGTCTGGGCTGTACAGTGTGGGCACTTAACTTGGGCGGAGGAAGGCAGGAGTGGAAACTTCAGGGCTAATTGCTGGGTCTCTCTCTGCTCTTCCAGGGAGCATGGGGCAGGAAATTCCTCAAATTCCAGGCTTGTAGGATCATTGCTGAGCTTAACCGCAGAGCGAGGGATAGCTGCCTCATCTCCATCTTTTCCTTTGCAATTGAAAACAGCAGGCAAAGTTTGAAAAATAAAAAGGGGGGGGGGCAATGAAGACTAAGAGAAGGGTCTCAAGCAGAACAGTGCCCCCTCATAATGAAAACCCAAACTTAGGGAATCTCAGAAAACTTGGCCCTGAATTAAGGAAGAGTACCGATCAAAATAGACTGCTGTGGGCTGGGACAGGAATTTTTCCCAGGGTGAACTTTTTAGATCCATGGAGTAAATCAGTGGAAAGGAACTTGCTTTATGAGAACCGCAGCAAGAGCCGTCTTGTTTAAAGAATTGTAGTGGTTCAGGGAGCCCGTTGGAAGAGGCTTGAGGGTTTACAGCCATTTAATTCCATTCAACAAGCATTTATGAGATACCTATTGTGTTCCTGGCACTGTGATAGATGTTGGGGATACAGAGTCAGAAAAGAAAGGCATCTCAGCCTCAAGGAGTTTATTAGTTCCAAAGAAAAAGCTAAGCTTGCACCACTCCCTTTTCTCTATAGACTCTCCAGCACCTGAATCACCGCCCCCCCCCCCCCCACACATACACTCACACACTCACACACACTTTGTACTGAGGAAAATGGAATCTTGCTTCAGGCAGTTATTTACCTCTGTCTCTTGATTGACTTGCATGTGGTTTATCCCTTTGGTGGGTTATCTGAGGAAAATGTTTAATCCCAGGTCTGGTTCCTCCAAGGACCCCTACCCTCACCCCCCAGTTTCCCCTGTAGCCAAGAGACATCTTTCTCTCACCATCAGTTAATGTGTACTCTCAGGGAACGCAGACCCATTTTAATATTACCTTCAGCAGAACATAATAAGGTGCTGCTAAAAATTCATTATAATGTATTCCAAAGCCAAAGAGAAATTGCTTTTTGTATTCTCCACTCTACTGCTCTCCTCCATTGGTTCAGCTAATTGAGAGGTGAATGCTTTAATAATAATTGTGTAGTGGTCAGAAAGCACCAACCATCTCGGTATGGCTACCCCAGAGGGCAGTCCAACCTTTAACCTTATCATGGATGATCTGCCTTTTTTGTACTTTGAGAAGCTAGAAGTGACTGACTCCCCCTAAAGCCTAGTGACAAGGGCTCATGGTCATTTGCCCCAGTCATTTAGTGTAGGTTGGTCCAGTCTCAGCAACTTTAAAAATAAGGCAAATGGACAAGAAGCAAGGAGGTATAATCTGAAATGAAACCTCAGGAATTCATGTTCCAAGAGGCTCTCTTCCTGATTTGTTTTTGGCTCTACTAAGTCCTTTCTTGGAAGGGGATTGCTTAAACTCTTCAGTGGTTTCTACATTCAGCATCTCTCATGGGGATCTCACCACCACAGTATGCAGGCCAGTCTGATCCCTCCTGTCTAATTTATCTCTGTGGTTTCCCAGCACACAGTACAGTGCTTTGCACATAGTAGGCATCCAATACATATTTGTGAAATTAGAATTCTTTTTGGGTGTTTCCCTTCCATTCAGGGCAGCTCCCCTATCCAGAAAGAGGAGGAAGAGTTTGCTTATACGGCTGCCTGGTGTCAAAACAGCTTTGTTGTTTTTGTTCATTCAAACAGCTGGTCAATTCGGTGAAAAGAGAAATCAGTCAACCAGGGTGTTGGATAGAATTGACTGGCCTAATTCTTGTGTAACTGGGGTGAGGGGCTAAAGATAGGGAGAGTAACTTACCTAGGGGAGTCCTGAAGCCAGAAAGGTTTTGCTCATTTGAATGCTGTTGGCTAGGTGCTGAAGGAAGGGCCTGAATATATATATATATATATATATATATATATATATATATATATATATATATATATATATATATATATATTTATATATATATATCCTCTTGGAGGGTTTTCAGGGGACGTTGCCTTCATAAACAAGCTCAGATAAATACAGCATGAATTGAAGGCAAAAATACTGAAGAGATATGGCCAAGGGAGGGAAAGCCACTAACTACCTTGTGACATTAGACAAGACACTTCCTCTCTCTGGGCCTCAATGTGATCCACTGTAAAAATGAAGGGGTCAGACTAAGTGGACTCTAATGTCTCTTGTAGTTCAAACATTTTGGGATGCCGTCAAGTGGTTCTGGGCAGGGCTAGCCTCAGTGGGTTTCCTAAAGCAGACAAACTTTGAACTATACTTAGAGGAAGGAAAAGGAAATACATGGGTAGAGAGGAAGAAAGAGAATATTCTAAGTGGGAGGAGGGACCTTTGGGAAGGTTCAAAGTTTTGAATGAGCAGGTTTACCTGACTGGAATGCAGAGGCATTTTGAGGAATACTGAGAAATGAGAGTGGTCAGAGCATGGAGGAAGAGCCTTTAAAAGGCTGTGCTGAATAGTTATTATAATAAGCATGAGGGATATTGTGCCCCACAGATTATTTTTAAAATGTTTTTATTGTTGATTTTCTTTTTCCACCATCATAGTTTTCCGGGGCATCCTTCTTCTCTCTCCCCCTCCCTGAAAGCCACCCCATATGACAATTAGGATTTTTTAAAGATAGAGAAAAAAATTAGCACAACCTATTGATACATTGAAAATGTCCAAAAACATATGTAATGTGCGACATTTATGGACCTCCCACCTCTGAGAATGGGTCAGCTGCCCCAACAGAGTCTTGAGAAGAATAGCATGATTATGTTGGAGGGAAGTTAATTCTTATTACTGTAGAAAGAATGAGAGATTACAAATATCAATATGGTGACCATGGGCAAATCACTTAACTTCTTCTTGTCCCTGGCAACTTTCTAATAGTATAAGTTACAGCCCAGTTATGATCTGTATCAATGATTATAGTAGCTAGTGTTTCTATAGCACTCTAAGGTTGGCAAAATGCTTTACAAATTCTGTCTCATTTGATCCTTACAACATTTGTGGAAAGTTGGTTCTGTTATTTTCATCCCCTTTATAAATGAGGAAGCTAAGGCAAAGAGGTTAAGTTTGCCCAGGGACATCCAGTTAGTAAGATTCTTAAAATGAGCAGGATTTGAGCTCAGGTTTTCCTGACTCCAGGTCCAGCAAACAGAGGTTAAGTGGTTTGCTTAGGGTCATTCTGATAGTAAGAGTCTGAGACTGGATTTGAACCCAAGTCTTCCTGACTGGGTCTAGTGCTGTAGCTGCATCAGTGGAGAAAGTTTTCACCCAATGGTTAAAAAAAAAAGTTCTGACCCCACCAAAAAAGGTTAGGGGAAGAATGGGACATAGAGGGAGTGGGAAGGTTAGCTATTGGAAGATTCATGTGGAAAGCCTGATTTCAGTTGTTTAGTGGGTGGTGGAGAGCCTGGTTCTGGATTGGGACAGCAATAGGAGACTATTATGTGGGACTCTCAGTATTAGGTTGGGATCTTGTCACACAGAGCTTCTTTCCATCGTAGTCTAACCTTGGTAAGTAAACGTCCTAGAGTTAGTGTTTAGCAGAGGTTTTAGTGTCATTCAGTGGTTTTTCAATTGTGACCCCAATTGGCGTTTTCTTGTCAAAGATACTGGGGTAGTTTGCCATTTCTTTCTCCAGCTCATTTTACCAATGAGGAAACAAAGGGTTAAGTGACTTGCCCAGGCTCACACAGCTGATACATGTCTGAGGCTGGATTTGATTTTCCTGAATTCAAGCCTGGTACTCTCTCCTTTCCACCATCTAGCTGCCTGTTTAACAGAGCTACATTTATCAAAAGCCCCAATGAATTCAGGGAGTTTTAACAAGTCCTAGGACTCCTGTTGTCAATGTGTTGCCTATGTCCAAATACAAACCTTGGCCTCAGCTTCCCTACCCTTCACTCTCCCTGACCTACTGACCAGCTGTGAAAGGGCCTGGGACTGGTGCTGTTTCCCACACAAACTCAAGAGCAGATTGCTCAATCCACATCCCAAAGGGCAGAGCATCCCAGAGTTCTGGCAAGCCCTGCTCTGATCCAGCTTTTCTTTATCCTCCTCCACATCTGCATTCCTTTAAATATGGTCAGGGCATCTGTAAGCCTTCTGCTGGTGTCCAAGTCCACAGCCCCATTCTTCTCAGCAATTTCTTTTTCCTTTTCTGTTCATCCTCCAGTTTGGCAGAGGGAGGGAAGGAGGGAAGGAGGAATCACTCAGTTTTCCCAAAGGTTGTGGGAGGAGGGGACAATGAGATTACCATGAATTATCATGAGCTTAAATCCTTCTAAATTTTATAATGTTGGGAGAAATCTTGGGCATAGAGTCCAACCTTCTCACTTTATAGATGAGGAAACTGAGGCTGTCAAAGATTATGACATTGACCCAAGATCATTTACCCTAGGGCTCCTCTATGAGTTCTAATTATCATCTCAAATACTTCAAGCCAACTCCAAATAAAAAGTTTGGGGAGAAGGAGGGAAGGACTAAGGGGAAATAAGACCAGGTTTAATAAATGAGATTGGAGGTTCCTTAGGGTTCAATTTGCAGGGGAACCCCATGAAGGACATTTAAAATATTACTTATTTTTTTTAATAAAGTCTGCTTTAACATCAGAAATTCCGTTGACCATGCTCTATGAGTATTTACTTCGTGATATGATGTGTGCTAGAATGAAGGTGCAAAGGCCCTGGTCCACAGTAACCCCATAGTGGGATGCAATTTTCCAGCTTAGCCAGTTGCCTATAAATATTTTGTTTAGGCTTTAGGGGCTACTGTTGCTTCCTTTCTTAGCCTTGGAAGAGTGGACAAAGTTCAAGTTATCCCCCAGGGCCTATTGTCCCTTTGGGGAGTGCAGCCCCATATGGGACAGTGTTATGTATCATCCCTTTTATCATCAACAGAAAGCCTTTAGGAGCTGCTTATTTTTGTTGAAGACTGTACTGGATTCACTCAAGCCTTACCCCCAGGGGAATGTGTGTCAAAGATTGGCATCATCATTACAGCCTTAGTTATACAAAAGCCAAAGGGACTGGAAAGTAAGATTAGTTGAAGTTGTAGAGGGCCAGATATTGGATTGGGATGAGCGCAAGTCCTGATAATTAAAGCTATCCCAAAGTAGAATAGCTTGGTGGATGGGTAGTGAGTTCACTGTTATTGGAGTTATTCAGGCAGAAGTCAGATGTTGAAGATGTTATGTAAAAAACCCCTTGGGCTAGACAGCCTCTGCTCCAAGGTGCTTTCTAGCTCTGAGAATCTGTGATTCCCTATTGACGAAATTTTAAGATAGGCTGACAGAATATTACTATTATGTTCTTGTGGTTCAGTCATTTTTCAGTAAAGGTCCAACTCTTTGTGACCCCATTTGGAGTTTTCTTGGCAAAGATACTAGAGTGGTTTGCCATTTCCTTCTCCAGTTCATTTTACAGATGAGGACACTGAGGCAAACTGGGTTAAGTGACTTGCCCAAGGTCATATAGCTAGTAAATATCTGTGGCTGGATTTGAGCTCAGGAAGATGAGTGCCTGGCATTCTATCCACTTTGATACCAAACTGCCCCATTCCTATTAAATGCACGTAAAATTATGTTCACTTGAGAATGAGGGTGGTTGTTGTGGCAAGTACATGACCAATCAAGACAGGAAGTCAAGTCCTTCTCCAATCAGGAAAGAGTGTGGTACTAGAAGCACAAAGTCTTGGATTCTAGGCCTGGCTCTTCCTAGAACCAGCTATTTGACCTTGGCAACTCATTTATATTCTGAGTCTCAGTTTTCTCATCTGCAGAATGAAGTTATATTAGTTCATCTTTAATGTCTATTTCAGCTCATGGGGTCTAAGATTCTGTGATCAGACTATGAAAGCTGTGTGGAAAAAAATGGATATTTCAGGAGCTCTTTTGAATGATCAGAGGAAGATAACTTGGTAGACAGGATATGCTCAACTGGGAGGACTTAAGATCACAGAATTGAAGCTGGAAGAGGTCTTAGAGATCATCTTGTCCAAATCTCTCATCTTATAAAGGAGAGGACTGAGTCCTAGGGAGGTTGTTGTTGTTCTTCCTTCATTCTCGAAGAGAACCAGTGAAACAAGGGTGATATCTTGACTTGTATGTGAATTGGATTTAAGTGAGGCAGAGTTGCTTGAATTGGACTCTCCTCTAGAGTCAGTGAAGTCCAGTGGCAAGACAAAAGTCAGGAGACTGGTGATGGCCCAGGATGCAGTGGATGACCTTGGCCTTAGGTGCAGTAATTTGCTCAAGGTTACAAAATTAAGTAGGAGGGCCAGGATTTGAACCTTTGTTCTCTAACTCTGTTCTCACAACTCTGGGCATCTCAAATTCAACTCAGCCAGAACTGAAATCATTATTTTCCCTTCCAGAGCTCTCCCCTCTTCCAAACTCCCTTATTTTTGTCAGAGGCACCACCATCCCTTCTAGTTTCCCCTCTTCTCCAAGTTCCTATTCTTGACATCATCCTTGAATCTTCCCTCTCCCCAAATATCCAACCAATTGCCAAATCTTGGCTGTTTCTTTCATCATATCTCTCACATCTAATCCCTTATCTCCACTCACAGAACTACCACCTTCATTCAGGACCTCATCACTAGATCAATGCAACATTCTCTTGATGGGTCTCCTTGCCTTAAGCCTCCTATCACTTCTGTCCATCCTACATACGACTGCCAACGTGATTTCCTTAAACATAGGTTTGACCACTAATCAGTCAACACCAGTGGTTTCCTTTTGTCTCTAGGATAAACTTTATTTCACTTTTAAAGCCCTTCACAAACTGTCCCCCTTTTATCTTTCCAACCTCGTTGTACTTTATTTTCCCCCTTCTGTACTCTGCAATGAGCCAAATTTACCTTCTCTCTGTTTCTCAAACACAATACTCCACTGTCCAATCTCTGTGCCTTTGCAATGTTTGTTTCCCATGCTTGAAATGCATTACCTACTCCTCACTTCTGCCTCCTAGAATCTCATTCTATCTTCTAACACAAACTCTCTCTCTCTCTCTCTCTCTCTCTCTCTCTCTCTCTCTCTCTGTCTCTCTCAATCAGGGTTAAGTGACTTGCCCAGGGTCACATACCTCATAAGGGTCTGAGACTGGATTTGAACTCAGGTACTCCTGACTCCAGGACCAGTGCTGTATCCACTTATCTGCCTCACATGAACACTTTCTCAGGTCTTTCAATTGCTGGTGCCCTTCCTCTTAAACTGTCTTGTATTTAATCTCTTTATATTTATTATTCATATGAATACTTATGATTTATATTTTACTTATACTTTATATAGAAATGTATACTTTATATAGCACATATTTTAATATATAAATATATTTTATATATACATCTTTATATTTATTATTCTCTTTGTATTTATATTTAAGTACATACTCTGTATGTACTTAAATACTGAATATATAAATATTCTCTTATGTGCTTCTTTCCTATTGGAATATAAGCTCCTGGGGGGAAGGAATTGTTTTCTTATATTTCAGTCTCCGGGGACTATTCAGTCTTTGCCATAAAGTAGAAAATTAATAAATTCTGGTCAGTTGATTGATTTGAAGATGGGAGAGGGATGAATGTCATAGCGTAGGGGGAAAGACTAGGGGACCCGGAGTCAAAAGGATCCTTACTTCAGTACTTACTATGTAATTGTATGTCTGTGGGCAAGTCAAATAATCCTGCTGAGCCTCAGTTCCTTCATCTAAAAAGTAGGTGCAACAATATTCACATTACCTCCATCAGAGGATTGTTAGGAAGAAGGTATTTAATAAACTGTAAAGTGCTTTGGAAATGAGAGTTGTCATATAGCGACAAAACATCATTACAAAGGGGCTTATTAGGAAGGAGATACAGAAGGATTGGGGAAGGGCTTTAGAATCCAAAGGGATAAGATTCTACTCAGATTCATTCTGTTTTACAGAAGAAAGGAAGTTAATAGGAGATCCCACACTTCTGCTTAAGGCTGGGTTCGCCAAACTTGGCTTTGTCACATAGCAGGATATCTACAGTTATCTCAAAGATATTGTGCCACTCTCAGAAGAAAATGAAATGCTCCTCTCACCTTAATTTGAATGTCTGCCCACCATCAGTTTCCTCATCTGCAAAATGGACATAAGGATAATTGTAATCTGATCTCTACTGCTCTGTGGTTTCATAAGAAGCAATAGTGTGGTAAAGTCAGACAGGGAACAGCAAGAAAACTGGGCATTAGTGCCAAAAGATGAGGGAGTCAGGACCAGGGTGGTGATGTCTTAACTTTCAGCTACATCACACAGCCCTGGGTCTACTTTTTCTTCTTATATTTCCCTAGATCAGCAGCCCAGCATGCCACCACCACCTCCTACACAATCACAAATGTCTTACCTCAGAACAGCTCAACATGGAGACTTGAGTTTTGCAGGCAACCTAGGTGGGGTTTTCAGAATTTCAGTCACCATGGGTGACTTGTACTGCTGTACTGAGTGACTCCCACCCCAAATAACATCCCCTTTGCTCGCTCTCAAATAGTCACGTTCTTTCTCTGTGTCATTGCCCCCATCAACCCTTCATTCCTTGTCAATGGGTTTCATGCTGGGGACTTCCTAGCTAATGGATTTGAAGGTGGCAGGGGCCCCAAGAAGGGAAAAATTTAAAACTACCCTTTCTCTACATGCCTCTTCCTTGCTCCCACCAGTGCCATGCCCCCCCCCCCCCACCTGCCTTGCAAAACTGGAATCCAGGAAAGGATGTAATGTGCAGAAATTTCATATGTATCTATACACACATACACACACACATATATATATATATACAGACATATGGATATATAAGAATATTTATATTATGTGACTGATATAATATAATTAATATATATTTCTTTTAGTGTGATCAAGGACGCATGAGATGGAGAGGGAAAGGGAGAAAGGAAAAGGGGAAGTGGGGAAGGAAGAAGGAAAATGGAAAGAAGTGGAACAGAGAAAATGAGATTAAAAAGAAAAGAAGAAAATTAAAATGAGAAGGGGAGAAAAAGGATGGGGATAGGGAAAAAGAACCAAAATACAAAAGGAAAAGCAGAGATGGTAAAATAATCCAAGTAGAGAGATAAGAAAGAGAAAGGAGCTAGGAAAGAGGAGAGGTCATGATGGAATAAGAATCAAGGGATCTAGGAAGAGAGGGAAGGAAAGGACCAAGCAAAGAGAAAGGATGGAGGAGCAAAAGGATGAATATGGGGGAGGGAAATTTAGTGGAGTCAGGGAAGAAGAGAAGGGACAGGTTTCTGGAGGAGACAATAATGGAAAAAGAGCCAGTCAAGAAAGGGGAAGACTGAGAGAAAGAAAGAGAATGAGAAAGAGATTAAAAATAGGTGAGAGGGTAAAAGGGAGTTGGGTGCAAAGAAGGAGAGGAGAGAGGCAGAGACACAGAGGGATGGAAGGAGAGATAAGAGAGAGGAGGGAGAGAGAGAGAGAGAGAGAGAGAGAGAGAGAGAGAGAGAGAGAGAGAGAAACAGAGACAGACAGGAGAGAGAGAGGGAATAGAGAGAGAGGGGGGAGAGAGAAGAGAGACAGAGACAGACAGAGGAGAGAGAGAGGGAATAGAGAGAGGGAGAGAGAGGAGAGAGAGAGAGGGGAGAGAGAGAGAATGAGAGAGAAAGGAGAGAGAGAGGGAAGAGAGAGAGAGAGAGAGAGAGAGAGAGAGAGAGAGAGAGAGAGAGAGAGAGAAGAGACACAGAGAGAGAGAGAGCTGAAGGAAGGAGGGAGAGGCAGGCAGAGGAGGCACGCTTGGCTGGTTTAATGAGCCACTCTTCTCTCCCACTCCCCAGGAGAAGCGCTGCTAATTATCCCTCCATCCTCCCGGGCAGGAGGAGGTCAGGGGGTCAGAAGAAATGCCCTCATTGAGCAGAATCTGGAGGAAAGGAATGAAGTGGGAAAGGGGGATGGGGCCCGGATCACTGAACTGGACAGGATGTCATCTGGGGCCCTCTCCCAAGCATCTCCCAGCACATTCTCAGGATTGCTGCTTCTGTTTTTCTTTAAGAATGAGGGAGATGGGAAAGGCTGGTGGTTGGGGGGAGGGGAAGGATACAATGTTTTAGTTGGGACATTGACCCTCTGGAAAGAATAGCAGTTTATTGGACTTAGAATCAGAAGACCGAGGTCCAAATCCTAATTTACACCGCCCTTAGACAATCATTTAAGTTCCCTGGGCCTCAGTTCCCTCAATCTGTAAAATGAGGGCATCAGACTGTGTGGTCTCTAAGGTCTGTCCCACCAGCTTTGGATTTCTGGTTCTAAGTCCAGTTCTTCTGCTCTGAGATGTAAGGCCTTGAGTGTTTTCCTGCTCTGTAAAATGGGGGTGCTCATATTTCATGCCTACCTTGAAGGTTAAATTAAAACAAGCTATTATTATTAAGAAAGAGCCGAAGGGGCCAAGGTGAATGGGCCGGAGTTTCTCTACACCCTGGCCCTAATAATGATGCTAAGATATTTATATAAGACTTTCCAAAGCACTTTACATATATTATCTCATCTGATGCTCACAACTAGCCTACAAGGTAGGTAGTGCAGCTATTATTATCACTCCTTTTTGTTCCAACCTGTGATTTCATTGGTGGAGGGAAGTCCTGGGGAGGAAACTCCAGCTCAGCAACAGCTCTGCAATTTATTATCTTGGGAGTTGTCTGTGGTACTGAGAGGTTCAGGGATTTGCATTGAGTCACACTGTCAATGTGTATCGGCGGCGGAACTCGAATCCAGGACATCTAGAATCAGTAGACAAAGCTATTCAGTGCCCTACTTCTTCATTTTACAAATGAGGAAGCCAAGACAGCAAGGGGTTTGCTGCTCTGCTAGCAAGTGGCCTGGCCAGTGCTATATTTCAGCTCGGTTCCTCTGGCTCTTTTGTCTCTACCGCAGCCGCCCTAGCACCAAGTTAGATCTGCTCAGTACTGGTGCTTTGCCTGTCCACTTAAACAGCTGAGAATGCTGCTGTAGGGGACAAAAGGCCCAGGACTTGGTCCCTGCTGGGGGCACAGGAAGTCCAGAGAGGTCGATGGCGCCTATGTCACACAGAGAGCGGGGGGTATCTGAGTCTCAGGTCTCAGGCATCCAGCCCGGCTTCTGCCTTAGCTCTTGTTTTGCTGGCTAACTTGGGAATTGGATTATATAATAATAACACCCTGGATTTATATAGCACCTTTCTCCCAGAGAACTGAAGCTGCTTCACAGATGTTGAGATGGCATCTGCCTGGGGTGGGAGCCACTCCCTGGAGTCCACTCTGGAATTCTTTTGTGATGCTAAATTAACCCTTTTCTGCCTCTAAGCAACCTTGTGGTTTCCAGAAGCTGGGGGTCAACCTGGATTCCTGGGGCAAGAGCAAAGAACAATTTAACTCTAAATAGCAAATTCAGTTTTATTCAATTAAACAAATAGGGATTGAACACCTGTGTGATGCTCTGGGCTAAGTATAGTCTAGATAGGAGATATATATATATATATATATATATATATATATATATATATATATATATATATATATATATATATATATATATATATATATATATATATATATATATATATATATATATATATACAGTGAAGGCAAAAAATGGAGTCTGGTATGGCTGCAAGAAAAACGGATTTGGACTCTGGGATTGGGCTGAAATCTCTGGTGTTTGGTCTCGGACTTGTTTAACATTTCTGGGCCTCAGTTCCCTCATCTATAACATGAGGACGTTTGATCAGATGATTGCTAAAATCAGGGTTAGAGCGGTGATGCAAAAGTGAAATAATGGTCTGAATACAGAGAACTCTTTGAAAGGAAAAAAACCAAGTAAAGGGCTATACTGATAATACTTGCCCACATGTCTGTGTCCCTTTATAGTTTACTAAATGCATTCCTCACAAAGCTTCAGTGACAAAAGGCATTTTAAGAATTATTAGCCCATTTTACATCTGAGGAAACCAGAGCTGGAGAATTGAAATGACCCAGCAGTGGTCATATAGTTATTTAGTGTTGGAGCCCAGGTCTGTTGAATCTTTTCACTACATCATGCTAATTATACATAGCACTCAGAGATTTTCTATGAAGTGTTGTAAGAGTTCTGGGAGGGAAAGATCTCTCTTTTCCAGCTGGGGTGATCAAAAACTTCATGGAGCCAGTGATTCAACAAGCATTTATGCTTACTGTGAGCCAGACACTGTGCTAAATTTTAGAGTTATAAAGAAAGGCAAAAAAAATGATTCCTGCCCTTGGGGAGCTTACATTCTAATGGGGGGAGTGGGGGAAAGATAACATGGAAATAAGTAGATACTTGCAAAATATATACAGAATCAATGGAAGGTATTCTCAGGGAAGGATTAGCAAAGAGTTGAGGGACAGGACCCAAGAAAGGCCTCCAGGAAAAGGCAACCTTTGATTGGGATCTAACAGGAAGCCAGGGTAAGTAGCTAAGAAGCAGAGATGAGGGGGCAGAGTATTCGAGGCATGGTGGAGTGGGTAGCCAATGCAAAGTCACAGAGTTGAGAAATGGAATGTGGTTTTTGAGGAATGGCAAGTGGGCCATTCTCTCTGGATGGCGGGATGCAAGGAGAGGAGTAAAATATAAGATTGGAAAGGTATGAACCGACCAGACTGTGAAATGGTTTAAATGCCAAACAGAGGACAACATATTTGATCCTAGAGGGAGCTACTGGAGTTTATTGAGTGATGGGGTGACCTGGTCACATGTGTACTTTGAGTGGTACTTGAGCTACACCTTACAGGACGGCTAGCATTGGAACAGGTGAAAATGAAGCAGCGAGGTAGGGTTTGGAATTGACTCTAATATATGACTCTCTTGTATATACAGAAGCCATTTCTATTTTGAGTGGAGAGATAGATCAATATTCAAGGCTTTCTTCTACTTTGCCTTTCTTCTTTCCATGCCCTTATTTCTCATTCTTCCCCCTCAGCAGACCCACTTCTCCAGTCAGGATAATCTGTTCCCTAATACCTCCACAGGTGCTTAGCATAGTGCCTGGACCATAGTAGGTACTTAATAAATAATTATTGATTGATTGACTTGACAGTTTCTGCCTCCTTGCCTTTGTTTATGTTATTCTCTCTTCCGTGAACAACCCACCCCCTCCTTTCCATCAGGTTATGTCCTTCACTTCGTTCCAAGAGAACTCTTGGAATGTCTCCTTGATAGTCTCATATAAACACATGACATTCACGTTCTCAGTTTGTATTTCAGTATATTAATTAGTAAATGTTGATCAGTAAGAACATGTAAAAATGTTCTTCACTCGTTTTAAGGCTTATATCTCACCCTCTAGGTTAGCAGGAAAGAGATGTTATAGTATAAAAAGTTAATTCAGATTCAGTAGAATAAGGGGGAAATCTAGATCTTTCTTAGCTCTCTATCCAGTCTCATACCTGGGCACTTGGGAAAGAAGATGTAGTGACTGGTGTGAAAGGATGTTCTAGGTGGGAGGGGGGAGAATGAGAGATTTTTCTAGTGAATTTCGAGGGAATCTCCCTTTTGCGCTTAATCCCTAGGAAGAGCCAACAGTGATAGTCTGATCCTCTGGTCATCTTCAATTCTTTCCTCTTAGCCCTACATTTCAACCATTTGCCAAATATTAGTAAGAAGAATCTTATTATTTTGCAGAAAGAATGAAATGCCTTGCACACAGTAGGTAATCAATAAATGTTTGTCGTATTATTGAATCCCTCCCTGCCATTGCCATACTTCAGGTTCTAGTTATCTCTTACCTAGACTATTATCCTAGCCTCCTAACTGGTGTCTTTGCAGTCAGTCTCTCTATCTACCCACTAATCAATCCTACACATTGCTGCCAGACTCATTTTCCTTATTCATTCATTGGTTCATTCAGCAAACTTCTATTAAACCCCTATTATGTTCAGAGTATTATGCTAGGTGCTGGAGAGATAAGGACTTTAGATAAGACACAGTCCCAATTACCATGAAATTTATAGTATGTTGGGGAGCTGACATAAAACAGACAATAATAATAAATAATGTTAAGTAAAAAGTGCATTAGAAAGTTACAAAGTGCTATGTGAAGTCATGGAGGCAACATGGTGCCATGGATTAGATTCTGGACTGGGAAGAGAGGAATATTGAGTTTCCTGTCCTCTCTCTTACACTTAGTAACTGTGTGACCAGGGGCAAGTCATGAATCTTTTCTGATCCTGAGCTTCCCCATCTGCAAAATAAGTCCAGTGAGGATGGTCCCCCTAGCGCTTACATCATAAATCACTAAGGACAGGGACTGGGCCTATGATTTTTTCAATATAGGAAACTCCCAGGTGAGGAAATCCCCTCTACCAGTGCAGGTTGACCTCTTCTCTGCAGCTTGCAGTGTTAGCTGCCTCAAGAACAGAGAATTTCAGTGACCTGCCCAGAGTCAAATGGTCAATACATGTCTCCCTGATACTGGGGCCAATTCTCTATCCACTACTCCACATAACTGCTCACAGGGTAGGGTTCTGGTGAAGAGCCTATTAGAGCCTATATGTAAAATGTTTTTTGAATGTTAAAGTTTTATACAGTTATCCCTTCCACATCACAACTTTCCCCATTGAGGTTTCAATATATCACGGGTCAGCATATGAAATTAAATGGGAAGTTTTTGGAATTTTGTGGAAGTTGCAGACAATGCTTGAAGGCCAGCAGATGATACAGAGTCTATGACCAAATAACACAACCCAGATTTTACAATGAGGTACTGTAAATACCCGATAAAAGAAAAAGAAAAAAAATTCAGACCTCTCTGGTATGGAGGGCCAAAAAATTTTCCATGGATTTTCCAGCTAGTGCCCCCACAATATGTGTAAGGGATAATTATAAATATCAAGTTCTTATTAACAGGGATATCAAGGAAGGATGTCATGAAAGAGATGTAGCCTGAGCTGAACCTTAAAGGAAGAGAAAGATTTTAAATATTTGGGTTGGGGGAAGAAGTGGGAAGTAGAGGGAGGGAGGTGAAGATGGTTCTAGATATTGGTGATGACCTGGGCAAAGGCACAAAGACAGGCCATGAGAGAAGGACAGAATTGGGAAAGGTGAACAGTTTAAATCAACAGCCCTCATAGAGTGAAGGAAGAGGAGTAATGTGAGCTAAGAAGCTAAGACTAGGAAGATAGGCTGGAACTAGATTGTGGAGGGCTTTGAATGCAAGGTCAAGGAATTTGGATTCAAGAAGGGAGGATTAAAGGCATGATGTAATCAGAGCTGGGCCTAGAGACAACCACACCCTGCACCCCCTTGAAATCCTCTTCATTACAAGGCCAAGATGAGGGGTGGATAATACTACTCACTTCCCAAATATTCCTCCTCCAACCATTTCTCAGTGACCTGTCCTTTTCTCCAAGAGCCATGTAAATGGTGCAAACCCTCCTCCAATCCTTATTGCTGTTCTATACTGACCTCTGAAAATCTCCCCCATTTTCTCAATGACCTTCCTACTGTCCTCTCAACCACATATTGTCATTATTCACAAAGACTTCAACATTTCTGTCATCAACTTCTCTAACAACTTGATCATGCAGTTTCTTATCCTATACAATTCTTCCACTTTATTTTGACCATACACCAAAAAGCGTCATGTGTTAGAACTCATCATCTTTTGGAATCAGGTCATGTCTAGGACTGGGAACTTCAGAATTCCACTCTTCAATTTCTTCCCCTTTTATCTTACTCCCATTTTCCATTCACACTAAACCTACTCTTTGTCTTTATTGCTGAGCATTACTGGAAAAAAAAAGGCATAGAATTGATCTGATTTTTGCCCACTACACATTTACAATACATAACCTCAGCTTGACCTTCCGTGCTGTTTCACAATCCAATTTATTGACTTTCTATCTCATTCTCCAAGTATCTGTTCCAAGTCTTGTATCCTCTCCCCTTGTTCCCAACTTCACTTCTAGCCCCCATTCTTAGATTAAATTGCCAAAGCCATTTCCCTCACTTTCCAGAGAAGTTTGAGACCATCCAACTTGAGTTTCTCAGCTTTCCTCCTCAGTTTCTCAGAACATCTCAGTGTTATTACCTACTCTCTTTTCTTTCATAGACTCATAGATTTAGAGCTGGGTAGACACCTCAGAGGCCATCAAGCCCAACCCCCTCATTTTATAGGATGAGGAAACTGAGGTACAGGGAGTTTAAGTGGCTTGTGTATGGATCACATACATAGTAAATGTGTGAGGCAGCATTTGTAGTTGTCTTTCTGACTCTAAGTCCAATACTATATCCACTATACCACACTGTCTTTATGATCATAGAAAAGGTATTCTTTTTGCTTTTTGGAGGGGGTAAGGGAGGGCAGTTGGAGTTAAGTGACTTACCTAAGGTCATATGTCTATTAAGTGTTAAGTATCTGAGGTCGTATTTGAACTGGGGTCTTCCTGACTACAGGACCCATGCTCTATTCACTGTGCCACCTAGCTGCCCCCAGAAAAGGTATTCTTATTTCTATTTCATCATTGTCTTCCCTTTCCTGTCTACCCTTTCCTACCTGATCCATTCTCCTTTAACTTTAGATGTTCTCTGTTTCTCCTTCTGTCACTGTAACTCTTCTTCCTCTGTCTCCTTCATTCTCAATTCATCTTCTTCCTGATCTCTTAATGTGGGTTCTCCCCAAGGGTCTGTTATATTCTCCATTTATAATTGCATTCACTCCCAAGATTTTAACTACCACCTACATGCATATTTTATGTTTATATATATATTTATTTATAATATATATTTATAAATGCAACATTTATAACACCAGCCTGATCCATCTGGGTGCCACTTGCATCTTTAGAGGTATCATGGAGAAGTAGAAATACTCACCTTTGGAGTCAGAAAGATCTGAATCCCATTCTTCTAACCTTAGCTTCCTTATTTATAAAAGAAGATTGGATTAAATCACTTCAAAAGACCTTTACAGATCAAAAATGCTACCATATCTAATTCTATCTGCATGCTCCATCAACACTTCAGGCTCAACAATCCTAAGACTGACCCATTGGCTCTCCCTATAAACCTCTTCCTTTTTCTTTTCCTCTTTCTATCCTTTCCATTATTCTTTAAGCTTCCTCCCATATTTGAAATTTTGGCGTTGTCTTTGAACCTTCCCTCTCTGCCACCTTTCAGTTAAATAATTTAATCAGGTACATTCAGGTTCCACAGTATCACTTAGATTTATCCCCACTTCTCTATTTTCATTACTACCACACTAGGTCAGGCTCTTATATCCACCTGTCTCAACTATTACAATAACCTCATAATAAATTTTCCCATATGCTTTTTTCCCTTTCCATTTGCCTTTACATGGTGACTGGCATCCTTGCCTTTGTGGCTATGTATTGATAAAATACGTAGCTCTTTTAATCAAAACCTCTCTTGCTTATGGAGTAAAATTCAAACTCCTTAACCTGGCATTCGAATCCCTTTACAATCGGGTTGTTGTTCAGCTGTATCTGACTTTTCATGACCCTATTTGGGGTTTTCTTGGCAAAGATCCTGGAATGGTTTGCCATTTATTTCTCCAGCTCATTTTAGAGATGAGGAATTGAGGCAAACAGGATCAAGTGACTTTCCCAAGGTCACACAGATACCAAGTTTCTGAGGCAGGATTTGAACTCAGGAAGATCAGTTTTTCTGACTCCAGGACCAGTGCTCTGTGCGCTATGGCACCACCTAGCTGCCTCATAAGCTGGTATGTGCTTACATTCTAGTCTTACCTCACATTAGTGTCCTCTAAACTCCAACCAAACAGACTCTTCTGCCCAGGAACTATATCCTTCTATTCCTATGCTTCGATAATTCAAATGTCACCTCTTCTAGAAAGTGGTAATTGTTCTCTTCTGGAATTTCTTGTACTAAATAGATGCCTCCGAAAGGCAGAATGATATAATAATAATAACAGCTAGCATTTATATAGTACTTTCTTTGCAAAACACTTACTGTGCATTATTTCACTTGATCCTTACAACAGCTCTGTGAACCAAGTACTATTATTATTTCCATTTTAAAGATAAGGAAACTGTGCCCGGAAAAGGCTAAATGACTTTCCCAGGGTCACACAGCTACTATTTGCCTGAGGCAGGATCCAAACTCAGGTGGTATTGACTCCAAGTCCAATACTCTGTCCACTACACTACCTAGAGATAATGCTAAGTTTAGAGTCAGAGGACCTGGTTTTGGATAATGGTTCTGACATTTAACACCTGTAAAATATCAAGCAAGTCACTTGAGATCTATGACTCAGTTTACTTATTTGTAAAATGAAAGCATATCCTACATGATAACTAAATATACAATCATGTGACCGATATTTTGATTTGAATTAACTGTCTGTGTGTGCTGTGACTTACCTCTCCTACCAGATTGCAAACTCCTTGGAGGCAGAGACAGTTGTTATGTCTTGCACATGAGATCATAGAATCATATATTTAGAGGCAAAAGTGACATAGTAGGTGCCTAATAAATGTTGAATTAAAAAAAAAGTAACTGAAAACTTTCCTTTAAGCTAGACTTAAAGGAAATCATCTTGTTCATCCTCATTAGTATCAAGCTTTTATGATTCACCCTAATTGTATATGACTTTATTCTAGATGCTGCATAAAGGAAAGAACTATCAATACCTAGGTCCTGCCCTCAGGGGGACTACAGTCTAAACTAAATGCACTGGACATGAAATGACATTTCTAGGATGTACAGAAAGCAGGATAAAAAAAAGTAAACCAAGAATGGAGCATTCACAGACCTGGATAGGGCTAGGGTAAACATATTTCAGAGTTGTGAATAGGGCTGTTAGAGGTATGGTGCTGTGGAAAGACCATTACAAAAGGTGTCAAGAGACCAGGGCTATCATACCAGCTCTGGCTTTCATTTACTGTTTGACTTTGGGCTAATACTGCTTTCCAAAACTCAGTTTCCCCATCTACAAAATAGGGTGAAGAGGAATTGGAGAAGGGTTTGACTAAATGATCTCTTAACAATTATTTCAGATCTGAAATTCTATGTGTCTGTGAAATCCCATGATGCCGGGCTTTTAGTCAGTTTTCAAAAAAACGTTTTTGTTGGTCCCACCCTCCTCTAAAGTGAAAACGCAGATTAAGCATACCACAAACACTATAGGCAAATACCTTATTGCTCACTCTTGGTAGGTTTATAATTAGAATGGGAGGCCCATGTCCAGAAAGGGTGGGCTGGTGGGAAGCTCTTATCCCTGTACTCTGGAGGGATTAAAATTTATTCTCTCCATTTTATAGGTGGGGAAAATTGAACTATGAAATGACTGAGTAATGTCTACCATAAATACAAAGCTTTTCATGTATGGATACTTTGCAGCATTTCTTTGGATACCTGCAATATTCCTGGCAAGAGGGGAGAAAAAACTAGATTGTTAGGAAGGCAGGGTAATGGTTATGCTGAGAGTCTAAGCAGTTTACCCAAAAGTGCATTGTTAAAGGTAGAGTTGGAATTAGAAGCCAGGTCTGTCCATTAAACTCTTCTGTCCCAGTCTGAATCTTTCTCCTAATTATACTATCAGGAATTGGAACCTGGGCTTCTTAATCTCATCTCCCTAGAGTGCATTCTAGTGCTCCCCTAAGTACTTAAGACTGGTCTTGGGACTACCCAAGTGTAGGACTTCTTCCTCCCACTTTACACTCACAAGGGCATTTGTCTGCTCTGTTTATACATACTACCCTTGAGGAGAGGAGGGGAAGGGATCCAGGATAGCAGGAGTGGGCTGAGTCCCTGGAAATTTCATATAATAGATCGGATATAGATAGATAGATAGATAGATAGATAGATAGATAGATAGATAGATAGATAGATAGATATAGATGTGTGTGTGTGGGGAGATATGCCTGCTGGGTGGGTGGACCCGGTTTGGTGTTGCTCCGCCTGCAAACCCTCTCCTAGGTCCCCAGGATTCTAGGTCCCCAGCTCTAGGTGGGAGAGGGATTCACAAGTGCTGACTCATACAGCCCTGAGCATCACGTCACCCCATCAAAGCCCCATCTGCTTCGTCCCCATCCCCGATGTGAATGATAATCCCATTATTAAGATATGTCTCATTAAGACATCTGTAAGACAGAGCCTACAAAATGCACGGTAGGAACTCGTCTGCTTCCTTTGGAAAGCTTCCTTTCCCCACCCCCATTCATTAATGATTACGGGTGGGTTTTCTTTTCTTCTTTTCCCCTTTCCCTTCTTCCCTCAACAAAAAGTGTTAATTAGACATCGTTCAGAACAGGGATATTACACAGATGAATTAAACGCGACCCAATCAACAAGCCTTCCCTGTGCTCCGGGTCCTCCGGAGGAGAGGGTTATTGAAGGCAGTAATGGGGAACAAGCAGTAGGTTGTCTTCCCTAATACAGACTAATAAGCAGCAGTTTCCTTCAGCTTCCTTCAGCTTCGGTGCATCTTCTCAGGTGTCAAATACCTTCTATTGCTCGTCCTCCCTTTCTGTGCCTGCTCCCTGGCCCCTACACCTCTCTCTCTCTCTCTCTCTCTCTCTCTCTCTCTCTCTCTCTCTCTCTCTCTCTCTCTCTCTCTCTCTCTCTCGGTGGCACAGAGGTTCAGGATTCTAAACGGGACAGGGTTCTCCCCTGGCATCCTGGAGCTCAGCCATGAGGTCATCACAGTCATCAGCTGCCCTCAGAATGTCCCCGCCACAAAGGGAAGGGGGGAGGGGAGAAGGGGGGGAGTGGGGAATGGAATATTTCTTCTTACAGAGCCGTACAACAGCCTGACGTTCAGCCCCTAGTACTGAGCGCCCCCTGTGGGCCCTAGAAGGAATCTCAGTCTCTGAGCTTCAGAAGCTCCCACTCTGATAGCAAAGTGGAGCCAATAGCACCACATAGATCCAGAGGCAGACGATCTGGGTTCTAGGGTGAGTTCTTCCTCATCACAAGTCGAACGAAGAACCAGCAACAACAACATGGAGCCTTGGGCAAGTTGGGTAACGTCTAGAATCCTCAATTTCCCTATCAGTAAAAGTGAGGATTCTGCATAAAACGAGATAATGTGTGTAAAGCCCTATAGAAATGCACGCGATGTTTAATTACACTTATAAGTGAATATGCGAGGTCTGGTGAGTGCAAGATATGATCTAATAAGATGCCGAGTGCTGTGGGAATGATCAGAGCGGAGGAGGAAGGGGTTAGTCAGAAATTCCAGTCCCTGCAACACTTCTGAGTGGAGAATCCAAGGTGTAGTGAGGTCCCAAGTGGTGCCAAGAATAAAAGGCTTATTAACCCTTGCCAGTAGAGGGAAGCTATGGCACAGATAGTCCCCAACCAGAGAATCCATGCACCATTTGTCTTTGGCCACAGAACGCAGTAAAAAAAAAAAATTGTTCCCCTTTTGGTTCCTCTCTCTCTCTCTGAATGCATCCCCTCCCTGTCCTGTTGTGAATGACCTGAGCAAGGGGACCATAAGGTTAAAGAGACCGAGGATCGCTGTAGATAATTCATAAAACAGAAAATTGAGATCGGACTGTACTTTCTGGTTATTAGAGGCTATGAATGTGATCTTGCCTCCCAAACTAGAAATTCATGAGTGTTTATCTTTCACAAAGGAAATAAAGCTTACCCGAGAAGGCCAATATTTGAGTTTTGTACTGCTAAGTGTAATGTCTAACAAGACCCGGAGTTAGGTGGGGATATTTTATTGTTGTTGTTTTTCCTGTCTTCCTCCTCTGCCTCCTTGGATTTGCCTCTTATTTCTAGAGTATGGAAGTGGAAGCCGGAATTAGAAAGAGCTTACCCCCTCCCCTTCCCTCTAGCCAGCTACTCAGGCTTCCTTACTGACTCTTTCAAGGGATCAATTACCTCCCATCCGTCAGTTCCTTTTTTCTCTTGGAAGGAAACCTGCACAGAATAGCTCCCCAGGGACATGGGCCCCGGGCAGTGAGAATCTCAGAGAAGGGAGGTCCAGATGTTGTGTTGCCGATATACAATCAGGACCATGCTTGAGATGTTGACAGCAGGGACTGAAGGAAGCTCCCCCTCCCCCCATTTCTGCTAACCTCTCTCTCTCTCTCTCTCTCTCTCTCTCTCTCTCTCTCTCTCTCTCTCTCTCTCTCTCTCTCTCTCCTTCTTGAGTTTGAGAGGCACAAGTTGAGGAAAGACTAGATCCCCCTTCCTAAGCACTGTGGGTAGGTAGGTGGGGAGCATCTAGAGAGAGGAGAATGCATGATCTTTGTCCTCAGAGAGCACTTCTCTTTCTTCCTCTCCCTTCCCCCCACATTTTCCCAGGTTAGAGAAGATTAAATTAACTTTCTTTCAATGGAATCAGATGTGGGGTTGATGGAATCAAGTTCTGGTGGCTCCTGGGCAGCATTCTAGCCAATGTCTTAATACCCAGTAATGAACCTTAGAACTTAGAACTTTCCATCTGACTGCTGGGGTGTGGTTAGATTTGCCTTGTGACAGAGGAACAGATACAAAACGAATTTTAGTATTGGGTTTCAATTTCTTATTCACATATGGGGTAACAGATTACAATTAATACTGAAAGTAAAATATTCCTTTCCTTCCCTATCTAAAAACGATTTCTTGTTGACCTTCTAGTGTTATGATTCTTTGTTTTCTGGATGACATAGAAATGAATTTACATTCCTTGAGTGCGCATTGACTGGTGGTTGCAATGGGAAAGGTACAAGAAGATGAAGATGGTCAATCTAGTAGCTAACATGAAGGCTGGGGGAAAGGGGTCTATTTTTACTTATAGTAAAGGAATCTCAGAGTTGGATTGAACCTCCAAGGTCATCTAGTCCAGTGTGTACTGTGCAAGCATTTCTGTAACCTTCTAAACAAGTGACCATTCAGTCTTTGTCTAAAGACCACTACATCCTGGGCCAGACCAATCTACTTTTGGAAAGTTCTGATGCTTGTTGGGAAATTTTCCTTTACATGGAGCCCAAATCTGCCTCTTAGCAACTTCCATGCATTTCTCCTACACCTGACCTCTGGGGCCAAGTAAGAACAAATCTATTGCTTCTTTCCCAAGACAACTCTTAAAATAATTTAAGACATCTAGAGTATTATCCTTAAGCCTTCACCTTCCCAAGCTTTTTCCTTCGACTCTCATTTCTTTAGTCCTTTGATCTCTGGGCCCCTCACCACTCCATTTACCTTTTTCTGGACATGCTTTAGGTTTTTAATATCCTTCCTAAAATGGACCAGATGTGAATCAATACCCCAGATATAGTCTGGCCTGAGTAGAAGACAGCAGGACTGTCATCCTCCATGATAATTATTTTATATTTTAGATTTAATTCAACAAAAGTGTTTAAGGGCTGACTGCATAAGTCATTGTGCTAAGTCCTGAGGTTATAAAGATAACCTAAAATAGACTATAGTGAAATCTTTGTGCACGAATATTTGAGTGAGAATTCCTTTAGGGCAAGGACCATATTTTTGTCTTTCTTTGTATCGTAGCACTTAGCACAGAGACTTACTAAATGGCACATGGTAAGCACTTAATAAATACTTATTGACTGAAATAGTAAAGGGGTACAAGAAAAGGAGGAGAATAAAGTAGGTTGTACAGGGGTAGCTTCCTAGAAGAGCTGAGTTTAGGGCACGGTATAAAAGGAAGAAAAGAACTGGGTTTATAGATAAGTTGGAGGGTATAACTGGATGGATGGATGGGTGAATGAATGGAGGGGTAGAGGGATGGATGAGTGAGTGGGGTTATGACTTATACATTGGTTTAAAGGTACAGCAGGAATGGAAAGCAGGATAACTGGAACCAAGATTCTGTTTAGGAGAGTAATAAGAAAGAAAGATGTTATGATGGGAGAAGAAGGGATAAAGGGAAAGTAAAATATCTGGGATGAGAGGACAGACAGGCTTTGATAGTCTGATGAAGTAGTTTGATCCAATTGCTTGTTTAGGACATTAAAGAGGGACTATAGAGAGTACCTATGAACTGTGTTCATCTCTGTGGCCAAGGAATTTGACCAAAAATTATTACAGCCCTTTAAGAACACATCATTCTATGCTTTCTCTCTGGTAGGAAAATTCATGGTAATTTCTAGGGGACCCTCTCTATCGTTCCTCTTTCTCTCCTTCTAAACCCTATTCACAACATTCCTCCTCCAGGAAGTCTTCTTTGATTAATCCAATATGGCTTTGGCCTCTGATTTATGCTCTAAATCTTTGTGAACTCTTACTGCTCAGTGTCAGTAGGTTTGCAGTGGGTTTTCAAACTCAAATGAATCTAAGACTTCATCCATCCAGAAGTGTTTCTAATGATTCAGATCATAACAGCCCATCATGCCTGACCATCTGGTTTGATTCTTGTCCATGTCCTCCCATGGGAGAACCAACATGGGAAACCACCCAAAGTACTGGAGGTCTTTCTCACTTCCTCTAACTGTTCACCTGTCAACCCTAAATTGAGGCATGGAACTAGCCCATCTTCTCTTCCTGTCACACACTTCTTTGATGATGCCCTTTACCCCCTTCTTCCTTTAAGTTACTTATTGGCTATAAGTGGAAGCCTACTCACACCCACCATGTACCTTTCTGTGTAATGTTCATCTTTGGTTCTATGGAAGCAGTAGTACTCTATCGCTTGTAACACTTGGGTGTTTACATGTTACTCCTAATTGTCCTGGGGGCTGGATTGCCCTATTCTCCCCACCCTTCCACTCTGCCAGCAGACACCTCTTGTCTCCTCTTTCCCAAGATCTTTCCCTTCACTGTCCAGAAAAAAGGTCTACCCACAGTGCACCCTTGCTGACTTCATTTCAATGACTCCTCATGACTCAGATCCATTTCCTCACTACAGGAAATAAGGCTGGCGGATATGTCACCTGCCAGGCTGTCTGCTGCCTTGGGGTTCCTGCTGTTGGGGTAAGACTTGGCTCTGTCCCAAGGTAGGACTGCTACATGTTTGGTGAAGGTATAAAGAGGGAGCCAGTGTGGATGACCCTTTCCCATGTTTTACCTCCTCAAAGGAGTTAGAGTCCTGCCTTCCAGAGATGTATAGTTTAGAGGGAAAAATACTGCTTTTAGAATCAGGAAACTTAGGTTTGACTCACAACTCTTCCATTTACTTTTGTGACCTTGGATAAGCTACTTTCTTTCCCTGGACATTCATTCTTTCCTTTGCATAATGAGGGGGGCCAGAAATGATCTCTGAGGAACCTTCCCGGTTTAAATTCTGTGATGCTTTGATAAAGTGCAAATTAGATCTGATTGAGAGGAATAGTAAGATTCAGTTAGTGGATAGAATTCCTCAAATAGGGAAACAATGATTGATTTGGAAGCAGGGGGAGAGACTGGGAGAATAGGTCATAGGATTTGGAGCTCAAACAGGCCATCTGGTCCATTCCTTTCATTTTATAGACAAGTGAAGCCTCAAAGGCAAATGACCATCTCAAGGTCACAGAGACAGTAATAAACCCAGAGTAAGTATTAGAATCATCTGCTCAGGAATCATCTGATTCTAAATTACACAAAAGGGTCAGGAGAATTTCTCTCCCTGTGTATTCTCTCTTCTTTTCCTTCCTCCAGCATTATTGGGAGAATAAACAAGGAAGTCACAAAAAATTGCATTGGAAAGGGGAAAAGAGAACCAGTGCATTCCATTTCCTGATGGCTCATATCGATAGGGCACAAAGCCTTTTTCTCACAATAGCCCTGTGAAGAAGGTACTGCAATGAATATTGTCTTTATTTTGTTGTTGCTGCTGTTTTTTTGTTCCATTGTTCAATCATGTCTAACTCTTCATGACCCCATGACCATAGCACATCTGGCCCTTCTGTCCTCTACTCTCTCCCAAAGTCTGTCAAAGCTCATGTTTGTTGAATGTGTTGGACACCTTCTGACCTAAGGGGCTCTTCTTCTTATGTCATAACTTTTAGCATTTTAATACTGTTCGTGGGATTTTCTTGGTAAAGATACTGGAATGGTTTATCATTTCCTTCTCTGGTGGATCACCTCTTGTCAGAACTCTCCACTATGACCTTTCCATCTTGGGAAGCCCTGCACAGCATAACTCATAGTTTCGTTGATCTATGTAAGACCCTCTGACATGACAAGGCAGTGATCAGGAGGGCTGGATTAGATCCTAATTTTATAGCAACTCAAAGAGGTAGTTGATTTCTCTATGATCATGTAGGTAGTAAGTGTTAGAGCTTGACTCTGATTGCATTAGTCTTTCCATTATACCATACTACTTCTCCAAGTCCTTAGCCCACCTGTATTTCCTTTCTGTGCTCCATGCTCCAGAGCACAGTTTTAGGAGACTTAGTGGGAATGACCCTTCTTGCCCATTAGGCTTTGAGATGAAAGCAGCCAGCATAGTGCTGAGTCTGGGGAATGATACGGGAATGCTTGCTCTGGATTCAGAAGACCTGGTTTGAAATCTCATCTCCGATGACTTTTCCCTATGTGACTTTGGAGTCTAAGTAGGTCACATGAAGAGTTTGGATGGGATAGTCTTTGAGGTCTTCTCCAGTTCTATTGTTGAGGCACTTGAGGAAGACCAGTGACAGGATAGGGTGGGATGAACCCTAAGCCCAAAGCTAGAAGGCTTGGGTTGAAGCAATGATGGCCAAACAGTTGCTCGGAGCAAAGTACTTTGTAAAATGTGAAGAGCTATATCAATATATTATTGTATATTAATGTATAATTCTTGTTATTAATATACAATATATTATTATATATTAATGTATAATTCTTGTTATTATTAATAAAAGAAAATTCGGAGGGCCCAGGAAACATGTTGGGGTCCTCCAATATTTAAAGGGTCATCAGGTGGACAAATGATGATATTTCTGGGTAGCTCCGGAGAGCACAATTAGGCACAATTACCAATATTAGCTTGATCATGTTGCTTTACTTCACTGGGCCTTGATTTCCTCATCTGTAATATGAGGAATTTGGAATAGATGACCTCTAAAGTCCCTCTGAGCTCTAACTCTATGTTCCAAAATGACAGAGATGCAGATTTCAGCTTAAGAAAAAGAGGAATTCTCACTATTAGGATTGTCCAACAATGGAAATTCAATTAAATTCAACAAATATGTATTAAGAGCCTACTATTTACAAGGCACTAGGGGGTACAAAGACAAAAGCAAAACACTATTTGTTCATGAAAAGCTTACATTCTACTAGTATGGGATGAGCAGAGTGAGAAAAGGATTCAATGTGTGCATTAATAAGTATAATTACAAGGTAATTTAAAAGGGGAGCAAGAAGAGGCTGAGGGGAGAGGAGGACATTAGGGAAGGTTTCATGGAAGAAGTGGTATGTGAGCTAGACCTTGAGGAAAGTTCAGAATTCTAAGACATAAGGGAGTGCATTTGAGACAAGGGGAAGCATGGGAGAAAAAGGACTGCCTGATGAGCTAATAATATTAATAATTCACATTTCTGTTATGTTTAAAGGCTTACAAAGGATTTTACTCACAAAAAGCCCCTTAAGGAAGATAATGCAAGTATTTATACCTCCATTTAACAGATAAGGAAACCAAAGCTCAGTAAAGTTAAGTGATTTGTCACATAGTTCACATAGTTACGAAGTATCAGTATTGGGGTAAAAACTCTGGTCCCCTGGACCTGAGGCCAGAGGACCATTTGTCAAGGATACTATAAAGGAGAGTCCCACGGGGGCTGGATAAGTTGGACTCTATGACCTTTGAGGTACCTTACAATTCTGAGAGAAGGTATGACTCACCAGCTCTCTCCAGGCCTAACCTGCCTGGTCTTGCATTGCAAATGCCACATCAGGGCCAATGATGTCTGTATCTTGCTTGCAATAGAATTGTTCAAGTGTGGGAATCCTGTCTGCTCTGCAGTAAAGAGTAAAATCACTTGGAAATATACTTCTCTCTATCGACCTAGTGGCTTTATATTCATTTTATTTTCCCGCATCAGATTGCTATGGCCAACAGTAAAATTGCTGGATGGGAGGCATGTGCCACTTGCTTCCTTTATGACCCTTCATTTCCAATAAACTGGCCAGTGGAGAATACAATTAGTGACATTGGCCTGAAACACTGGCTGGTGATGGGAGGGCTGGAACAGGGGCAAAGTGGACAGAGGAAGATACTGAGAAATGGAGGAACTGAAGGAATTTGACAGACATGCATTAAGGGTGCAATAGAACTAATACATATTGTCTCCAATTTTTCATAGCCCATTCACCAAGCTCCTTGAAATTACTCACAGTTCTATAATCCTTAAGGATTTTATTAACTTTAATTTTAAAGCTTTTTTTTTTTTTTTACTGACATCAGTGTCGTGATAAAGTCATCTTTGAAGTCAGGATGATCTGAATTCAAGTCCTTCCTTAGTTATATCCCAGTCATGTGTGATCTTGGCTAAACCACTTAATGCTTACTCAGTGTTCTAAGAGTATAAGATGCAGAGAAGGTGCTAAAATGCAATTCCCTAGACCATTGAAACCATAGGTCTAGTTCCTATCCTTATCCTATCTTGTAATTTTAAATTATCCTCACTTCTGAATTTCCCCCCTCCTCTGTCTTACCCAGTGAGTCATCAAAGACTGTAACAAAGAGTTTTAAGGAAAGAGGAAGCAAAGTAGTTCAGCAAAACCAACCAATATAGTATACAAACTATTCTCTAGTTTTCTCTTACTCCTAGCATTCCATTTCTGTAAAGAAGAAAGGGAAGTATGCCTAGTGTTGCTTACTTAAATTCTGTATCAGTTCATATAAGTCTTCCCATGCTTCTCTGAATTCATCAGTCATAATTTCTTACAATACAGTAAGATTCCATCATATTCATGTACCACATTCCCTTTAGTCATTTTCCAGTTAATGTGCTTCTCTTGCTACAAAAAAAATGTTGCTATTTGGAATGAAATATATCGAGTATATGGAATATTACTGTCTTTAACATAGGAGGGAGATATTTGGATCAAAGAATATGGATATTTTAGTCATCTTTTGGTATAATTCCAAATAGCCTTCCAGAAGAGTT
This sequence comes from Gymnobelideus leadbeateri, assembly GCA_011680675.1. Classification (NCBI taxonomy): domain Eukaryota; kingdom Metazoa; phylum Chordata; class Mammalia; order Diprotodontia; family Petauridae; genus Gymnobelideus; species Gymnobelideus leadbeateri. Next base: position 56,424 of record WOXC01011655.1, on the reverse strand, counting down.
GGACTAATTCATAGCTCTACGAATAGCTCCAAGTATATCAGTGTACTTTATGGTTTACAAAACTCTTTCCTTAGAAAAAACCCTGTGAAGTAGGTTATGCAAGTATAATTATCCCCATTTTACATGAGAAAGATAGGCAGATTAGGTAGATGGATGGATTAATGGATGGATGGATACATGGATGGATGGATGGATGGATGGAGAGAGATGTATAGACAGAAAACGATATGTAGAGAGACAAATGGACAGAAATGGATGGATAAATAGATGGATGGACAGAGATAGATCCAAAGACAAAGAAAGATGGATAGATAGATGGTAGATAGTAGATAGGTAGATGACAGAGTATTTATTGAGAGCTTGTTATATGCCAGACACTGTGCTAAGCAGGGGAAATACAAATGCAAACAAAAAGAAAAATAGTCTCTAACCTCTAGGAGTTTGCTTTCTAATGGGGGAACATAGTACATAAAAGTGAGCTGAAAAACTGGGAGAGGGAGCAGTACCCATGAGAGGTCAAGATTTAAAATCTGGGGAATCAGTAGAGGAACTGGCTTGGCCACTTTCTTAAGTGCAACTTTGGGGAAGTAACTCACCAATGAAGAAGGAGTGATTGGCAGGACAGAGGCATCTCAATGGTGAGAACATGGATGGGGAGGAGGTAAGAAAATCCAGATAGTTAGGATCAGACCTGGGAGAGCAGTAATGCTAAGAGAATTGAGGAGGAGGCAGAAAGAGCCTTAGACTAGAAGTCAGAGGACCTGGATTTAAATTTAAATTGGTATCTATGTAACTTTGGGCAAAACACTTCATGTCTCTGAGACTTAATTTTTCCCTGTATAAAATAAGGGTATTGTAGTCAATGATTTCTATGTCCCCTTCCAGCTTTAAAAAACTATGACTTCCTATGTACTGGTAAGTGTCAGAGTCAGTATTCAAACCCAAGCCTACTGATTCCAGGTCCAGAGCTTTTCCCATTACTCCATTTTTTTTTGGGGGGGGGGGGGCTCTGGTAAACCAGCTTTTCTAGAAAGACTTCTCTGATTGAACAAATCAATCTGGTGACTTCATTTATTTGTCTGAGCATAGTCATTGCACCAAGCACCCATCTGTACTTCCCACTGAGCAAATAGATGATACAAATGTTGTTCAGTTGTTTTTTGGTCATGTCCAATTCTTTAGGACCTATTTGGGGTTTTCCTGACAAAGACACTGGAGCACTTTGCTATCTTCTTCTCCAATTTATTTTATGGATGAGGGAATGGAGACAAACAGGGTTAAGTGACTTATCCAGATCACACAGCTAGGAAATATCTGAGGCCAGATTTGAACTCAGGAAATTGAGTCTTTCTAACTCCAGGCCCTGCACTCTATCCACTGCACCAGATGATCAAGATTGACATTGGAAAGGAGGACAAACAGGATTAGGAGCAGCATCCATGCTGGAGAACTGGGTAGTAGGATTGAGGGGGAATGGCCTGTGTGAAAGATCAGAGGTGGATAACATTTATATAGCATTTACTCTGTGTGAGGCCCTGTGCTGAGCACATTACTCATTTAATCTTCACAATTCTAGGAAGTAGGTGCTATTATTATCTTTATTTTACAGATAAAGAAACTGAGGTAAACAGGTGAAATGACTTGCCCAGAGTCACAAAGCTACTAAGTGTCTCTGGATTTGAACTTGGGTCTTTCTGATTGCAGGACTAGCACTCTATTCACCGAAGCACCTAGATGCTTGAGATATGGCTAGGAGACGAGGGATAAGTTAGTTGAGGTTGAGGAGAAATGCTTCCACTGGGGTTTGGAGAAATGAGCTCCGTGAGCCGGGAAAGATAAGAGGGTCTATTGAGAGTCTATTTTCGGAGCTTTCTAGGAGAAGGAAAATTAGTGATATCCACCGCAAACATTCTCAGGTATTTAGAGGAGCTCCATAGCGCTGGCATTTACTTTAGGGAAGTTCATACAAATGTACAATCTGTGTGGACTTGTGGACATTCCTGGCAGTTTCCTGTGTTCTGGTATTTCCATTTCCCCTTTTACTTCTGTGGGAGGGGGAATATTGGGAAACAGGAGTGGGGATAAGACAAACCCGTAGAGCAAGCAGTTCCCAACCTGGTGTCTGTAAAATTAAAAAAAAAAAAATATATATATATGTAAATGTATTTTAAAATGACTGGTTTCCTTTGTAATCCTATGTATTTCATTTTATGCATTTAAAGATAGTATTCTGAGATGGGATCCATAGGCTTCACTGCACCATCAAAGGGGTCCATAAGACATACAAAAGGTTAAAAAAAACTTTACAAGAATAAAGGAAGGAGTTTTCATGAGTCACACAGTAAAGGCAGGGCCAGGGCCAGAGCCAGAGCCCTAGGGTGTAAGCATGGTTTGGCATGGTAGGTCTGTGTGTGTAGCTATATGCATGTGTGTTTTCACATTCAAATGGAGTTGTTGGATGAGGATCATAAAATCCTGGGCTTTAGTGCTAGAAGGGGCCTTAGACGTCATCCAACACCCCAATATTAAAGGGATAAGAGAATGTATTTTCAGGTTGCCTGGTGAGATAATCAAGGCACAGTACTAGAAGCAGAGTCACCTGGGTTCCTTCTCTCCATGATTGAAATATGGGGAAGAGAAACAGATAAAGACTGAGAGAGACAGAGACATAATCTATATTCTTATGATACTTGCTTTGAGATCTTGGCTGGGATACCTATGTGTGAAGACTTCATGAGAGTAGATTGCAAGTACCACAGAGAGGCAGATACCCTGTAATGGAATGTTTTGGCTTTACATACCTACTAGCCATGTGATTGTTTTAATCTCTATGCAAGAACCTCAATTTTCTCAGATGTTTAAAATGAAAAACAAATATTTATTAAATACTTTCTATGTTTAGGCCATTTTACTCTGTGTGTCAGAGGGTACAAAGTTTAATTGAGACTAACTTTTTCTAGCCCTTGAGCTTTTATTTGAGTAGGGAGATCAGTCACCCACACATCACTATAATATACAGTATCTCGTATTGCGGTAAAGTGCTCTGTGGAATTTGGAGGGTGGTGGGCTTTGTTATTGGTTCAAGGGCATCAGCCAGAGTTTCTAGGGGAGGTAGCATTTGAGTTAGCCTTTAAAGAATGGATAGGAATTCAGCAAAAGCATAGAGAAGAAGGAGGGAATTTGGGGCATACTTAACACCTTGAGCAAAGAACATGTGGAGAGAAGTAATGGGCCGTAAGGTGGAAAGGTCGGATCGGGCTAAGTTGTGGAAGGCTTTGGATGCTCAGCAGAGAAATGTGAACTTTGCCCAGGAGGCCGTAGGGAACCCTTGAAGATTTTTGACCAGAGGAGTTACATGACTAGTTCTACTTTGGTAGTGGGAGATTCCTCCTAAGCAGTTCTCTGTGTTGATGAAGTCACAATCTGGTTTTCTTCTTTCCTCACCCCAAATGTATCCCATACAACACACACACACACACACACATGCACATATACTTATACATCAATCAACTCATTAACATTTATTAAGTACCTACCTTGTGCCATGCACTAGGCTAAGTGCTGTGAATACAAAAAGAGGCCCCCCTCCAATAATCCCTGCCCTCAAGGAACTTACAATTTAATAGAGGAGACAATACACAAACAAATCTATACAAATTAAGGATAATTGGGAAATAATTAAGAGAGGGAAGGCACTAAAATTAAGGTTTAGAGAAAGCTTCCCATAGAAGGCAGCATTTTAGTTGGTACTTAAAGGAAATCAGGGAGATCAGTAGGAGTGGAGGAGGAAGAGGGTTTCAGGTATGATTGGGAACAGCCAGAGAGAATGCCCAGAGCCAAGAGGTGGAGTGCCTTGTTTGTACAACAGTATGTATGTGTATATTCATATATGTGTACGTCTATAGTATACTGGGTCCCAAAAAATCTTAGTGTGGCGGTTAAGCTCTTAAACACTATTAAAATTGCATGAAGATTTCTTGGATATTCTGTATATATGATATTTTTCAAAGAAATTTTATTTTTCCCAATTACGTGTAAAAACAGTTTTTAAGATTCTTTTTTTAAAGTTTGAGTTCCAAATTCTCTCCCTCCCTCACTCTCCTCTCTCCTCCCTGAGACAATAAGCAATCTGATATAGATTACTGTATATAGGATTCTTAAGTTATTATATATCATTATTACTAATTTTACCTTTTTCTTGTATTTGAGTACAAAGAGCTTTGGATCTCAGTTTAGATCTGTGAATTTAAATCCCATTTTTCACTTAGTGTACCTGTGTGACCTTGAACAAATGGGGATGATTTTTTTTTTAATCTTTAAAATGAGAGGGTTATACTAAGCAGGGGTTCTTAATCCTAAGGGGTCTGTGATGGATGGATTTCAGGGAGTCTATATACTTGGATAGGAAAAAAATAGATCTCCATTTTAATATAGTTGGTTTCCTTTGTAATCCTACCTATTTTATTTTATGCATTTAAAGATACCATTCTAAGAAGGGCTCCATAGACTTCACCAGACTGCCAAAGGGGTCCATGACACCAAAAAAAGGTTAAGAAACCCTGGAATACAGAGATGATCTAATCTAAGTTCTCTTCTAGCCTTAAATCCTAAACTCTCAACCCCTTGCCCTTCCCACACAGAATGAAATTCTTTGCTTTTCTGCTAAGAGACTCCTCCCTTCCCTCCATTTGGGGCCTCCACCCCAGCTAGGAGCAGACGGCCCTTTGTCTTTCTGCCTCAGTGCTTCTTTTCAGGGGGTGTAAAAGCCTCTGTGATTTGAGGAAGACTATAGTGATGCTATTTGAGGGGAAAGAAACACAGGTGAAAGGAATCTCCCTAAAACTCTTTATTCTCCACTTAGGTTCTACTTCTCTCTGTTCCCCTGAGCTTGGCCCTCCCTCTTTCCCTTCCCTGCTCTCTTGGAATGCACGGGGAAGGCTGCAGCCTTCCAGGGCCCCCAGGGGTAGGGAGGAGTGGGGAACCGAGCTGAAAACAGGCCAGCCATGGTATATGGTGGTGAGGCCAGTAAAAGGGGCTGAGAGTGGTTAGAGGACTACATAAAGGGAGAGAGGAGGAGGCCTCCTCCCCCTACTCTTCCTTCACTTGTTTCCTTCAGTTTAGACAGGACACTGATAAGGGAGATTGTAGCTGCATAGTTTCCAACAACTCTTGCATGTTAGGGCCACCTGTGTCTGTAAACTCTGTACCAGAAAGCCAAAGGACATTGGTCTGGGGGCCATGGAAAAAGATCTGAGGGCTTTAGTTGACCACAAGCATAGTGTGAGTCAATAATACACAAAGGCAGAGCAATCTGAGGCTGCATAGTGTTCAGAATGAAGGAGGTACTAATCCCCCTGTATGATGCTCTAATCAAGTCATATCTAGAATATTCTGTCCCTTTCTTGGAGTCACAATATAAGGAGGACACTGACAAACCAGGGAATATGGAGGGTGTCCAGGGTGGTGATAGGACAGCACCCCATGAGTCTTACTTGAGGGAATTGGAAATATGTAGCCTGAGTAAGAGAAGACCTGGGGAGACATAACTGTTTAATAGCTGTCCTTAAAGTATTGAATTAATAGATGCTAGCTGCATGATGATGATGATGATGATGATGAAGGTTTCACCTGTGGATAAGAACAGACAAGCTATGTAGCTCTAGGTATAGAATGGGGATTAAGAGGCAATGGATTTGGGACTGGGAGAAACTGGATTCAGATTTCAGCCCTGTCACTCCCTGGGTGATAACGGGCAATTCACCAATCCATTCCATCAATCCAGCAAACATTTATTAAGGATCTACTTTGTGCCAAAGAGCTGTGCTACTCAACAAACAATACCTTCCCCTAAGGGGATCATATACACTAAGGGCAAGTTGCCTAAGCTTTATGAGTCTTGGTATCCCCAAGTATAAAATGATGGGCTTGTACTAAATGTCCTGTAAGTTCCCTTCCAGCTCTAAATATACTATGTTATGATGCTAGTGGGTGGAAGCTTTAGGGAGGAGGGTTTTGACTTAATAAAAATAGGACCTTTCTAACAATTAGAGCTGTCTGAAAATGGAACAGGCTGCTTTGCAGAATAACTTCTTTTCTCTGGAAGTATTCATTCATTCATTCTACAAAAGTTTATTAACTATGGGGGGGTATAGGGATCTTCAGGGAAGACTAGCACCTCTGGTGTGAGGCTTGCTAAGCCCTTTTCAGGGCTGTGTTCCACTTTTGGTATCCATCTGATTTACCCAGCTCTCACCTTTGGCTCCAAAAGCTATAGCACACCCTGGTAAACTGTTTAGTCAGATGGGCCAAACTAGGTTGATGGGGTCTCATACCCAACAGTGAGCTGGAGGGGTATCTACCTCAAGCATTTGAAGACTTTCCCTGGCAGAATGAGCAGATGAAAACAATTTGTTCCAATAGCCAAGAAGGGTGACCGAAACAAACACTATGGAGAGCTTAGAGCTTGGTCAGGCATCAAAGATGCCAAGATCATCAACTTCATCCCAAATTGCCAGTCATCTTGACTTTTGTCTTGCCACTGGACTTCAGTGACTCTGGGAGACAGAGTGAGGACAGTGGCTTCAAGCAGCTCAGCCTCACTTAAATCCAATTTATGCTTGAGTCAAAAGACATTACCCATACCATTTTACCATTTTTACCCCAAACATAGTGATGTCATTTTGGTCCTTTACAAGAATGGAGGACAATAACTATTAACTAAATAAGAGGGTGGCTAGATGGCACAGTGGATAGAGTGCCAGGCCTGGAGTCAGGAAGATTTGTTTTCATGAGTTCAAATCTAGTCACAGAAACTTAGTAGCTGTGTGACCCTAACTGTTTGCCTTAGTGTCCTCATCTGTAAAATGAACTGGAGGATGAAATGGCAAACCACTCCAGTATCTTTCCCAAGAAAACCCCCAATGGGGTCATGAACAGTCAGACATGATTGAAAACTATTCAACAATGATAAAAAAGGAGGATTGTGCTAAGTACTGGGGGAGTTTGAGGGTTTAGCTAAGACACACATGCCCTCATGGAGTTTAGTATCTAACTGAAGGATAAGGAAGGGTTTAGTAGCAAGGTGCAGTGAGAAGAGGACGCCATTTGGAGTCAGAAGACCTGAGTTTGAATCCTAACTCTGCTACTTATTTGTTGTGTGATCCTGGGCCTCAGTTTCTTCATCTGTAAATTATGGGGTTAGAACAGATGACCAAAATATCTTCTAGCTCTAACTCATATGATCCTGTGATACCAACATCTATGAAATATCATATTGTGTAATAACACCTATATATACAGACACACATGCACTAAGGCATCTAAGTAGCACCATTGCTAGAGCTTTTGGCTTCGAGTCAGGAAGATCTGAATTAAAATCCAGCCTCAGACTAACCGTGTGACCTTAGGTAAATCACTTAACTTCTGTTTGCCTCAGTTTCCACAAGTGGAAAATGGGGATAATAATAGCTCCCACTTCCCAGGATCATTGTGAGGATCCGATTAAATAATATTTGTAAAGTGCTTAACAGTACCTGACACATAGGAAGTGCTATATAAATGTCATTATTATTAATTATTATTACCCCAGAGAGGTGCAGAGACTTCAGTGACCATCTATCAGAGATATTGAAGTGAGATTCAAATAGATAACCTTCCCCCTCTGAGATTCTTTCATCCTTTGATTTGATCTGCCTACTGTGGGGTGGTAGCCCAATCCTTTGGAAAGAATCTCCCTTCCCCGAGTCAAGGCGTGGAGTCTTTGTGATCACCAAGATTGGGATGGCATCCAAAAGCACCGGCACTCTGTTTCTCTTGCCTCATCGTCCTCCGGTGACATGTATGCGACTTCCTCTTTCTCCAGAGGGTTTATGTGTTCTGAGCTGCTTTTTAAGCCATGGGGATGCATTGTTATCGAACCATTCACACTCCTCCCTCCAGTGACCAGGGCATAGATTTACAAGGCAGCCTATTGATGAGTAGGCAGTCAACTAGGCCATCAAAGGGTCAAACTTGAGATCTTAGCCTCTTTAGGCCTAGGCTAAACCAACTGAATTAACTGCTCCAGGTTGTATTGTGTGGGTGCAGATGTTGTGGTGGAAAGATTACTCGAATAATGAAACATCTCTCCCTCCTCTTGGCAGAGAGGGGGAGGAGTGCTAGGGCAAAATGTGGTATACATTTTCACTAAGTCATTGTATTGGGCATTTTTGCTTGACTGCTTTTCTTTTTTATAAAGGAAGGCTTAATTTGTTTTCAGAAATGACTGTCATAGAAATAAAGAGAAGAACACTAGATTCAGAGTCAGTATCTGTAGTTTGACTGAATTACACACTTGTTCACTCCTGTTCTTCTTACACTTGACTCCTTCCAATGTAGTCTGAGATCCAGTGACACTGGCCTTCTTTGCCCTTCATCATACAAAACATTCTATCTGCTGACTCTGGGCAGTTTCCTGGGCTGTGCCCCATCTGTGGAATGCTGCCCCTCCTCCCCAGTGCCTCTTGGCTTCCTTTAGGTCACAACCAAAGTCACCCCTTCTGCCAGAATCCTATCCTGGTCCTCCTTAATCATAGTACCTTCCCTTGAAATTATCTCCAATTGATTCTGACTATATCTTGTTTGTAAATAGTTTTTATATATTGTCTTCCCCATTAGACTATGAGCTCTTTAATACTAATAATAGTACAAAATAATACATATATAGTGTCTACCACGTACCAGACTAAGCACTTTACAAATGGCGTCTCAGTTGATCCTTATAACAACACAGGGAGATAGATGGTTTTATTATCCCAGTTTTACAGAAGAGGAAGTTGAAGCAAACAGAGATTAGTGGCTTGCCTTGGGTCACACAGCTAAGACATGCCTGAGGCCCAATTTGAACTCAGATCTTCCAGACTCCAGGTCTGGCACTGTGCCATCTAGCTGCCCCACCACCTGCTTCTTGGGAGCAGAGACTGGTTTTTGCCTTTATCTACCTAAGGATTGATGTTGCTGCCGTTTGTCCTTCATTCTCGAAGAGGACCATGATATCAGGGAGGTGATGCCATGACATGCAAGTGAATTGGATTTAAGTGAGGGAGTACTGTGATTACTTAGCACAGCAACATATAGTCAGTGCTTAATAAATGCTTCTTGACTTGACTTGACCTGGGTCACAGTCCTGGCCCTGCCACTACATGACCTTCAGTAAGTGAGTCAACTCCTATGGGCTCCAGTCTCCTTCTCAGAAAAATGAGAAGAATAATGCCTGCCTTTATTTACTTCCCAATTGTTGTGAGGTCCTAAGAGATATTGAACATGACATTGCTTTGTAAATGCACAGGATCATTATTACCAGACCTGGAAGTGCTATATAAAAGTTAGCTGCTTTCCTCCTCATCCTCATTGTAGTTCTGGGGCTTCCTGACACACCTGATCAGTCTGAGAACAAGGGAAAGGACCAGTGAATTCACCAAAGGACCCTGAAAGATTTTAGGCATCAGTAAACACCCACCATGTTCCAATAGTATACCAGGGGCAGCGGATTTCATGCCTGAGAATTAGTCGATGCCCATCCTGGGTCACTATTTGAAGGCATAAGCATATAGTGCTTAGAAATCTGGATGTGGAAAGAGACTGAGTCTGCTACCCATATCAAGGACAAGCAGCCTGGATTTTCTGCTGTAATGCAGGGGAACAGGGACCTAAATAGACTACAGCAATAGATAATCCAATGATTATTTCTGTATTGTTTGGTAATTCGTTGACTTCATTGGGTGCTTTTTTTGGAGGAGAGGGAGAGTAGCAGATTCACCTTCTTAATATTGCCTGCCTAGGGCTAATGGTGAAATTAATTTGCATTGTTGGAGCACACACACACACATATACACACATACACATACACACACCAGCTGATGGAGGGGAGCCATAGGCCCCTTGTGCTAGCTGGCAGAGGGAAACCAAGCTTGAAATCTGCTTGCTATAGGATAATCTGCCTGTTGAAACTCAGTGCAACACAGTAGATAGAGAGTTGGTTCCCAAGTCAGAAGGACTCTGGGTTCAAATTTAGTCTCTGACATGTTTCATACTGGCTGTGTGAGCCTGGATACCTCTCAGTTCTATGGTCCATAAGGGCAGCTCCTCCCTGTGATCTCTGTACATAGATGAATCATGGGTCTAGCTAAAATAAATGAATAAATAAAAATTTGCCTACAGACTTTCTACATGGTACAATGGATAGAGTGCCAGTGCTGAAGACCTGTATTCAAATCTGGCCTCAGACACTTACAGCTGTGTGACCCGTTTAAGTCACTTAACTTCTCTTTGCCTCAGTTCCCTCAGCTATAAAATGGGGATGATAATAGTACCTACTTCCCAGGGTTGTTGTGAAATGAGGTAATAATTGTAAAGCACTTGGTACAGAGCATAGCACATTTTCTATTCCTTTAGTTACATTCAACTCTCCATGACCCCATTTGGGGTTTTCTTGGCAGATACTGGAGAAGTTTGCCATTTTCTTCCCCGGCTCATTTTACAGATGAGGAAATTGAGACCAACAGGGTTAAATGACTTGCCCAGGGCCACACAACTAGTCAGTGTCTGAAATGAGCTTAGGAAGATGAGTTTTTCCTGACTCCCAGACCTCATACTCTGTCCTCTTCACTACCTAGCTGCCCGAAATGGCACATAGTAGGTGCTATATAAATGTTAGTGTCATCATCATCATCCTCAATAATAGAGATAGATAGAGATAAAAACTTGACTATATCTGGATAATGGTAAGCAAAGGAGACCCTGTGATAGAATCCATACAGGTATTTGAGAAGTAGAATAGAATGGCAGAAATACTGTAAAATTGGAGCGTCAGTGCCGATAACTTGCTCTCTAACTTTGAATGGTGGCCCAATGGATGGCGTGTTGTTGGACTTTGAGTGAGGAATGTCAGGGTTCAGATCTTGCCTCTCACCCTTATTGGCTGATGACCCTGGATGAGTCAGTTTTCTCATCCATAAAATGGGTATGATACTAATAGCACCTACCTTCCTGGGTTCTTGTGAGAATCAAATGAGATAATATAGTTGAAGTGCTTTGTATACCTAAAAGTGCTACATAAATGCTAGCTATCATCATTATCACTATTCATTATAATAAAACCCTCCTTCCTCAAATTCTACAGTTCTTTGATTTCAGGCAAAAATGGGCTTAGGGACCTGCATTATCTAGATTAGGGGTGGGGAATCTGCAGCCACATGTGATCCTCTAGATTCTCAAGTGCAGCCCTTTGACTGAATCCAAACTTCAAGTTTGCACTTGAGGACCTAGAGGGCCCTGTGTGGCCTGGAGGCTGCAGGTTCCCCACCCCTGAGAAGAAATCAGCTATAAACAATAGCCTTAAAGAAGATCAGATCCCAGATGGTAGTGAGCCGAACCTTTCCGTCAGTCAGTCACACCCAGCAGCCTTGGGTTTTGCTCTCTAGGGAAACATCTCCCCACCCCTGTTGCCCAGCTAGATCCTGTAAACTGCTTCCAAATGACGATTTAATTAATTGTCCTTGCATATTCCAAGATCCCTCTGTTTTCCCCCATTTCCTCTAGCATCTGCTCTTTTCTTCCCTCCTCCTTCCACACTCAAAGAGATGAGTAATGTCAGAGTGGAGCAGGGTGATAGGGCCTCCCCAGGCTGGCCAGGGGTGTATTGGTGTTCACTCATTGCCTCCAGGCCTCAGCCAAAGGACAGGATGGTGTTTGCCTAGTGTGAGACATTTGTGCTTTTGGAGGAAGAGGACTGCTTTGTGCCTCTTCCCAGGGTGACTGGGGATTCCAGGAGAGATACTTGCTCAAACTCTTCACCTTCCACAGCCATGCAGGAAGCCCTACATGTGGTTAGGAACCATCATAGATTTCTGGCCACCCTGGGGAAAAGGAGCCAACCCCTTCATCTCACCTCTCTAATGCCTTATTTCTGCTGACCTTCCAAACCTCCCTTCTTATGAATTTTTGGTATCTTCTTGGTCTCCTGTGCTGAGACAAACCTTCTTGTCCTACCTGGGACTCTAGCCTATTTTTTCCCCTTAGGCAAGAGGTGTTAAGTGATTTGCCCAAGGTCACACAGTCAATAAGTATCTGAAGCTAGATTTGACCTGAGGTCCTCCTAACTCCAGGGCTTGTGTTCTATCCATCACACCACCTAGCCACCCCCTCTCTCCCTTCTCCATAAGAGTCTGTCCTTTTATTCCCAACCTTGCTCCACATTCCCCTCCATCAGGGATCCTCCCTAGACTGATCACCTTTCCTTGAACACAAACCCCAGGGTAGGGAGCCTGCTGCCCTGAGGCTTTGATTATCCCCTGGCTGGATTATTACTAAACCTCTCTGGGCCTCAGTTTCTCCATCAATAAAATATGAGAGAGTTAGGTTAAAAGCTCTCTAGGGTTCCTCCCAGCACTATCATTGTTCTCTGTCCTCATGAAGCAGGTAGACAAAGCAGTGGATTGGGCACTGGTCTTGAGTTTGAGTTCAGCTTCAGAGACTCACCAGCTGTGTGATCCTGGGCAAGTCACATAACTTCTCTTTGCCTTGATTCCCTCATCTGTATAATGGGAATATTAACACTGCCTCCCCCACAGGGTTATTTTGAGGATCAATAGAGATAATATGTACAAATACCTTTGGAAACCTTATGACTCTATAGAAATGTTAGCTCTGATTAGCTTGTGACTATCTTATATCTCCCAAAGGACTGAGGGTTTCCTGAGGATAAGGCTCCTGCTTCTTGCCTTCTCTTGATGGCCACCATCTAGCATTGGATGGTAGTAGTCACAGTTTACATTTATGTAAAGATTCCTTGTTTCTCATTTCACTTGATCAATCAGTCAATAAACATTTTATTAAGTGCCTCCCATGAGCCAGGTACTATTCTAAGAGCTGAGGATACAAAAAGAGGCAAAGGATAGTTCCTGCCCTCAAAAAAACTCATTCTAATGGATTGATCTGCACCAGGGCCCTGAGAAAGTTCAGGTTGAGAGAGCATGGAATCTAAAGGTGAATTATCTGGGTTAGAATCCCAACTGGTACTCATGGAACCTTGGACAGGCCACTGGACCATTCTACTCATCAGTTTCCTGATCTGTGAGATGGGAGACTAGGCCACTGAGACCCTCCCAACTTTGATCATATAAACCTTACCTTGCAGATGGAGAAATTGAAAGGGACAGAAGAATGATCTAGGCTCTACATAGGATGCCTCATATTTCAAGGATGGGGGGGGGGGTCCTCATCTGCTCTTAGGGAGGAGAGAATGGGATCAAGAAAGAAGAAAACAAAAGGCTAGGAAGTGGAGAAATAAAAAAGCCAGTCCTGAGTGCCTTGAGAGGATAAATTTTGGTGTCTGCCCTTAGGAAATACAATTACAGCCATAGCATCACAGAATTCCTGAGACAGAGAGGAATCTAGCAATGATCTGCTCTGACACCCTAATTTTACAGAAGAGGATCATAGATCTAGAGCCTGAGGTGACTTTAGCAACCATTTAGTCCAAACCTCTTGTTTTATAGATGAGAAAACTGAGCCCTAGGATTGTCAAATGACTTGCCCAGTGTCACTCAGGGGTAACTGAATCCATGGTCAATGATCTTTCCCCCGCCTCCCGATTAAACTGAAGTCTAAAGAATAGACTATATGGACAATCAAAAACACGAATTTAAAGACCCCATGCGCATTCATAAATTGCATGAGATTTACCAGTTAATCAATAAGCAAGTGTTAATTATAGGGATATGGGCTGAGTTCAGCAGGACTGAGGAGACATAGACAGGCTAATCTAGGAAGTCTTCCTGGAGGAAGGACTTTTTCATCTGATTTTTAAAGGCAAGGAGAATTGACTGAAAGGATATGGGATCCCCAGATGGGCTGAGGGGCCTATGCAAATTCATTTTTAAAAAATTATTTGCTATATGCATAGCATTGTGTTGGGAGTGGGGGAGGGGAGAAAGAAATATGAGAAGAAACATACACAGTATCTATCCTCAAGAATTTATTAGTAGGGAGCCTAAAATATCCACAAATAAGTACAATACAAATTGTTGTTGTTCAATATCACTATGTGGGATCAAGGTACAGTGTGTTCAACTGTGGCTGTTCAGTCCAATATGAGCTGGGAAGGTGCTGCCACAGGTCAGGCACAAATAGTCCATTTGGACATTTGGGACAGAGATGTTTCTGGATTTGCATGTCTCACTTTTCCTTTGTGCTACCAAAATTCTGCTTTGCTCAGAAAGCACAGTGCCTTCTTTGATGCAGGCTCTCATGCTGGGTGGTCCTGTGCTCTCCCATGTCTCACAATCAATACTAAATAATATGATAACAGCACTTTGTAAACTTTAAAGCACTCTATAAATATGTACTGTTTGGGGTTTTTTGTTATTGTTTTGGTTTTTTTGTCAGAAAGTTCCAATCTAAAGTGAGAGATTTGGAGAGCGGGGACAACTTCTAGCCTGGCCAACTACAGTAGATCTTCATGGAGGAGGTGATACTTAAAGGGCCTTGAAAGAACAGGCCTTGAATGGGTGGAGATGTTAGGAGAGTCAGTGCCCTGAAGTAGGAGAGAACATCATTTAAGGGCAAAAGCCCAGAGGCTGGAATTTATATGTTCCAGTTTAGTTGTGAGTTGGGACATTCTTACATAAGAGGGTGCTGAGATGGGTATGGTCAATTCTCAAAGTGATCTAGATATACTAATAATCAAAGGGCAGCTACTATATCACAGTGGGTCTTTGAGCAAGGGAGAATGGCAGAATTGGAGTTCTAGGTGGGTGTTATTTGGAAGCCACTCTCTAGAAGAAGGTAGGCTGCCTAAAGAACCCTGGAGAAGTATCCTGGTTGGATAAGTACTTGGTTGACTTTGTTGTCATGAAAGGTCATGGCCAAAAGTCCAAGGTGGGGAAGGAGGGCAGGATTCCAAGTAAAGTCCACTGGGAGGCAGTGCTCTAAAGTTCTAAGAATAGCCCAGATCTTGCCACTGACCATCTCCCCCTCCACCCATTGCTCCAATCCCCACCTCACTGCGCCTATGAATTACAAGGAACCGTCCCAGGCCTCTCTCTTTTTGACGAGCACAGAATAAGAGAACTTATTCAGCTACAGGACTTGGAAGTGACCTGATATAAGGGAGTTTACAATTTATTGTTGTGGGCCTGTTCTGAGCAGCAGCAGACCAGTGTAATTGGGCATTTGGGAAAGACCATATTTACAAGCAATGTGTTTGTGATGGAGAGAACACTGAACTAACAGCTAAAAATGCCTGAGTTGAGTGACCCAGCACAGACCACTCTGTATCTCTCTGCCTCAGTTACCTTATCTGTAAAATGAGGTGTTTGGATTTAATTATCTCAAAGATCTCATTTAAAATTCTGGGTCCATGATGAGACCTTGGTCCTAATCTCTGGGCCAAGTCACTTTTTCCTTTCCTGGGCTTCAGTTTCCTCATCTGTAAAATGAAAATAGACTAAATTTATTAATTTAACATTCCCAGTCCCTTATAGATGGCAGAACTGCCAGAAGAACATATACTATAGCAATTATTATTGCACTGAGTCTGGGCAGAAATAGCACAGCTACTGGGCTTTGGCTGGCTGACTCACATTTTCTCTGGGGGGGTAGGGAATAAGTCCCTTTACTTCTTAAAGGCCAGTTAGATGGTGCAGCTGATAGAGCACTGAGCCTGGAGTCAGGAAGACCTGAGTTCAAATCCAGTCTCAGACACTTATTACTTATATGAGCATAAGCAAGCCAGTTCACCCCTATTTGCCTCAGTTTCCACATTTATAAAATGGAAATGATGATGGTACTTACCTCCAAGGGTTTCTGGGAATATATATATATATATATATTTGTAAAGTGCTTAGCGTAGTGTCTGGCATATAGTAGGTGCTTAATTAATGCTTGTTTCCTTTCTATTAATTCTTACTCAGCTTTCTGTTGTTCATGGTGGGGCCAGGGGGTGATGGGGCTTGAGGTGGTATCACAGAATGTTAGTGGGAAGGAACACTAAAATTTTTTTAAGTTCATTCTCATTTTACAGATTAGGGAACTTGAGGTGTAAAGTGACTTGCCCAAGGTCACAAGGGTCTTGAATCTTGGTCTAGTGGTATTTCTAAAGTGAGAATGATGGTCCTCCAAGCCCCCATTTCCTTCACCAGTTGTGGTTTGTCTTGTGAGACTGCTAGGTCAAACAGGCATTGAGATGCCCCTCTTCCCCCCAGGGCCATCATTCCTTCTCTTAGCCACCCTCCTTACTCTTTCTTTCCCAACCTGTGAAGGCATCCCTGATTGGGAGCTCCTGGTGAGCAACTTTCTGTATCCATGCAGATTAGCAGGTGCTTGGCCAGGTAGAGTCCTAGGGAGTTCCCTGGGGGCAGTTGAGAGGTTAAGTGATTTGCCAGGGCACACAGCTTTTATTTATTTCAGGCCAGACTTGAACCCTGAGTTTTCCCTACTTTGGGGTCATTCTTAGTGCGCTAGACCAAGTGCCTCTAACCTTCTTACTGTTGTTCAATTGGTCCAACTTTATGTGACCTCATACACGTTGTTCTTGGGGTTTTCTGTTAAAAAATATTGGAGTAGTTTGCCATTTCCTTCTCCAGTGTGACCCCATTTTACAGATGAGGAACTGAGGGAAATAGAGGTTAAGTGACTTGCCCAAGGTCACACAGCTAGTAAGCATCCGAGGCTGGATTTGAAGTCAGATCTTCCTAACTGCAGGCCCAGTGTTCTATCCCCTGTACCACCTAGCTGCCCCAACCTTACCTACTCCCAAATTCTTTGTTCCAACTAACCTTCCTAGTAAAGGAAGGGGGGGTGGGGGGTGCGGAAGGGGATGACTTTCCCCTTCCCACATTATGTTGAAATCAAACTGAGCTATTTATTGCTTCTCTGTCTTGTCCTGCCCTTGTCCTCCTCATATTCTCCCTGACAGCACTGAACTCTTCCCTCATTTCCACTTGCTGAAAATCCTTCCCTTCCTTTAAGGCTCAGGTGGTGTGCCACCTCCTCCAGGAAGCCTTCCTTGATTCACAGACTCCTCACTGAAATGACCCCTCCTTCCTCAGATTTTCTTAGGGCAGTTTGGAGTCCCACCTCTTACCCTTTCCACATTCTAGAAGTACTGCTCTTGGAAGAAGAGGGTCTTGGCTGGACAGCAAGATGAGAGATTACATTCACTGAGCTCTAATATACTTTTTCAGCTCTCTAGACTTCTGATGCTATGATTAGAAATGGGGGGAGGGGTGGCTAGGTGGAGCAGTAAATAGAGCACCAGTCCTGGAGTCAGGAGGACCTGAGTTCAAATCCAGTCTCAGACACATAACACAAAAAACTAGCCGTGTGACCTTGGGCAAGATACCTAACCCCAATTGCCCTACCTTCCGCACTCCAAAAAGCAAAATTAGGAAAAAAAAGAAAAGAAAAGAAAGGAGGGGGGTGGGGAGAGAAGCAGTAGAGGGAAGTCCTTAGACAGGGAGGAGATCTTTCCCTGGTTCCTGTAGGGTGACATTTGCCACCATTACCAAATAGCTGTGCTTAGCTCCACAGTTTCAGTCTCTGCTATCCCTTCAGGCCCTCTCTTTCTTGGCTTATCCATTTCTTTTTTTGTTTTTTAGAAACTCAGCAGAAGTTCTCAGCCTCTCATGCCCCCTTTCTCTTTTCCTGATCTGGGAACTGAGTGTGTGGGGGCAGATCAGCTGGCAGGCCTAGAGGAGGGGGAGGGAAGGGCCTAGACTCTGGAGACCCTGCATCAAGTCACCAGCAGGCACCAGGAGTTGGCAGCCTTGATACCCCTACCCTCACAGGCACCAGCAGCAATCTCTTTCCCTCCAGTACCCCTGCCTTGAGAGCACTGTCTCGGGAATGCAAACATGCCGTTAATTTGTGTGCCTTGCAAATACTTTATTGGCATCTCGTGGCGTTGAAAGTCATGTAATTATGAGGAGAATTTATATGTCACTGGGGCTGCCTGGGCTTCCTCCCTCTGCTTCCTTCCAGGCACTGCAAATATTGAAGGCTGGTTGGGAAGAGAATCAAACCCACCCGCTTTTGTATCTATGCACCCTGTAGATAAGGTTTTAATTGAAAATTGGTTCGTCTGTTCCTTGTGCCTAATTACAAGCCGCCTACGCTGCTGTTGGAGCAGGCAGACAGGAACTGGGCACCCTCGAGGAAAATTTGGGATTGGATCGAGAGACAGTGATGGCGGTGGCTTCAGAGGCTGGCCCTGGCTCCCCAAAGCTTCCCAGTTCTGACAGATGCCTTGGTGTCAAGACATTTGAGCTGGAAGATACCATAGAGATTGTATTTTTACAGGGCAAGAAACTGAGGCTCAGAGAGCTTAATTTGCTTAAAGTTACAGAGAAGCAGGATGGGGTTTAGCTTACAACCCGGTATCCTTACTTCCAGTGCCAGGTGTCTTTCCACTGTACCAAGACGAGAATTTATGTTTCTATTCTGAACCTTAAGGATCCTGTGTATTAGGAAGAGGGTGGGGCTTGGCATCAGAAAACCAGGACTCAGACCCTCATACCCACTGAAATGTATTAGCCATGTGACTTGGAAAAGACCTGTTCACTTTGAGCCAGTTTCTTTATCTATAAAACAGGAATGATGATTTTTACTCTTCATACCTGTCGAGATCATTGTGGAGAAACTGCTTTGTAAACCATAAATAGGATAGGAATTAAGTATTGGGAGCTGCCCTGGACCTGCAGCTTCAATAATACAGGGGACTCCCAAGACTCCTGTCTTCTAACTGCCTCAGTTCTTCCCTTGTCACAGGATGGGAATTTTCTCTTCTGACATCCATCATCACATAAGGGAACTCTCTTTACCAATGAAGGTTGCTACTTTCTAGGAAACTTGGAACCTTAGGGAAGAGAATTACCTAGAGTAGTGAAAGGTTAAGTGACTTGCCTAGAGTCACACAACCTGGATGTGCCAGAAGAGTAGACTTTGACCTGTCTTGCTAGCTTTGAGGCGAGTTTCCTATCTTGCCTTACAAATGCACTCTGTGCACTTGATATATTCTCATCCACACAAGCCATTCTGAGATATCCCCCCCCCCATTCTCACTCTTTAATTATTCTTTTTATTTACTCCCTCAGGGAAGATTTGCCTTCTTAGCGCCTCAGTTTCTCCCCTGGAATATCCCTCCCAGCTCCACTCACCCTTGGCCCTTGTTCCTTCCCATTGCTCTTCTACCCCCAGGGCAGGTCTGTTGGGATTGTGTACCTTTGCCTCTGTATCCTTGAGCCTCCTTTAGCCTGACAGAGTGAGATAATGAATTTATTACTGGAAGGGCCCTCAGAATTCACCACCTCACTTTACAGAGGAAGACACTCAGGCCCAAGGAGGGGAAATAACTTTTCCATTGTCACACAGGAAGTAAGTGGCAAAGCCAGGTTTTGAACTCAGGTCCTCTGGCTCCAAATGCAGCAATCTTTGCACTGCACCTAGAGATGCTGCTTTAGGTAGGAGCTTTGTCCATTCTTCCCTCCTTGTCATTTAGAGATGGAGATTCAGAGGGAATCCAGGAAGACTTCCATGGAGGGGAAATGTATCTCCTGTTATTCTGGGCACAGAAAATGATTCAGACTAGGGGGTTGGAGGGAGGGACACTGGTCAGCTCTTGCCCTCTGCCTGGTGGCTCTTGAAGGCTGGTGCTGGAAACAGAGATCATGCTGGCTAGAATGACCTAGAATTGGCTGAAGGGTCTGCCTCAGGGTTTGGGATGAAGGGGAAAGAGGAGGTCCTGCTTTATGTCCCCTAGTCCCCTCTCCCTCTGCCACCCTTTTCTCATCTTTTTGTCACGTGCCATGCCTGCTGCATTTTGCTCTAACAATAATTCCCCTGCCAGTGAGCAGGAGGAAGAACTCATTTCCCAGCTCCAGCCGGGCGGCTGTGAAATATGATTTCTAAAGTGTTAATAATGCATCATGTTTAGATAGCTCTTTACATCTTCAGGAGTAGTTGGTCAGGCAGGGGGCTGTCAGTTTAGGCCCAGGATTTGGAGATATGGTGTCCTAGTTCATTTCTGGGGTTTCCCTTCTGAAACAGAGCTTCTATCCTGCTGTCTTGGTGCCTCAGTTTCTCCCTTTGTAATAGGGTAGGAATCATCTCTTCTCTTATGACATCCATCTCAACTTCTCAGTATGAACCTCCAAGATCCTCCTATCACTACCATCTCTTACACTTAACACTGAGGAGACATGGACCATGTACTTGAGGTAACACTCAGGATCTGTGGACACAGAGAAAGAGCAACAAAACCAAACAATCTCAACAGACAGAGCTTTAGAACTTTGTGGCTGGGAAATTCAAAGTGACATGGGGTAGCAAAGTCAGTTGTTAAGTCAATCCAGGAGAACTTCCTGAAAGAGGGGGAAATTTTGCAAGACTGGGAAGAATCAGGCTAATGAGAATAAAGGAAGGGGGAAGAGGAGGACAGACACCTGTGTGAAATTTGTTACCTAGGAGAGGATAAGGTAAAGGAGACCAGGGCAGTGGTATCAGAAGCACTGATACCATGAGTCTAGGGCAAATGATAGATTGAGGGACCATTGATCTTCCTACAGCTTAAGTCAGACCTCCTTCTCCCACCCCTTCTCTTCCCGCCTCACCTACCACTTTTGTCACACTTCTCCTATGGACCTGCCATGTCTGACTTGATATTAGAGGCGTTTATGGGTGTTCTATCTTCATTCTAGACTGTAAACACCATGAAGTCAGGAATGGAGTTTTATCCAAACTGTGTATATCCCCCATTGCACTCAAGTGCCTAGTAAAAGCTTGTTGTTGAATCAAAAATTGAATCCAAGGCTTGAGGTTCTACTTTGGAAATAGGAGTTATGCGACAGCCTCTTCTGGCCACCATGGCTTCAATATGGAAGAAGCTAGCTTTGTTTTCTGAGCCAGGAGATAAATTCTTGAATCCAAAGCAACTTTTGTTACTCCTAAGGTTCACTCCCAATCTCTCAATGGCTTTTAGGGCCTATTTCCTTGAGATTCCTGTTGGTTCATTAAAGATGGTGGTATGGAGGTACAAAGTAAGATCCCAAGGGGAGAAGCAGACCAAAGTTTGCCATGGTGGGGGCAAAAACCCAACTCCATTTGGAGTCAGAAGATCTGGGTTCGTCTCTGGCCTCTGATGCCATCTGGATGGGGAGATGTGTGACCTGGAAAGAATCACTCTTTTTCTGTTGGCTTCAGTTTTCTTATCTATATAATAATCTGTAGATGTTTTTAAAAGATCTTTTCCAGTTCAGTGTATGGTCCTCTATACCTAAATAATTTTCTCATATTCTTTCTAGAGCTATTCCTTTCACAAAAATATTATAGAATCTATATGCCTCTCCTCCATCTCCCAGGCTTTGTTTTAGGCTTGGAATACATTGCCATTTTCTGCTTCCTCTTACCCCCATCACCTCAAACCAATGCTTGCCATACCACACATATATGCCTATATATGCTCTCTCTGTCTGTCTGTCTATTTCTCTGTCTTTGTCTCTTTTTCCTTGGATTGATCTAAAGAGAAGAAAATCTGGCCCTGTTTGGACTAGAATGTCTTAGGATGGTTTCCTCTTACTTCCCACTCCAAAATACTCTACTCTTGACTAGTATATAGTGTCAATATGGTATAAGTCTGCCTCTTTCTACACAGCAGAAGTGTTCCTGAAAAAAATGGAAATTCTGTGTTTGTAAATAGAGCTGTCTACAGAGCCCTGGGGAACTCCCTGGGAGGTCAGATTTGAGTACATTTCAATTCCATCCCATTCAGCAAACATTTGTTAAACTCCTACTATCTGCAAGGCCTGTGCTAGCCCCTTGGAACAAAGGCAGAAATGGAAAATGACAATCCAGGTCCTCAAGTAGCTTAAAGTCTGAATATAAAGAGGAAGAGCAAGCAGCAGCAGGTCAGGATCGCCCCAAGACTC
Source organism: Gymnobelideus leadbeateri (assembly GCA_011680675.1). NCBI lineage: Eukaryota > Metazoa > Chordata > Mammalia > Diprotodontia > Petauridae > Gymnobelideus > Gymnobelideus leadbeateri. The sequence goes on along the minus strand of WOXC01011655.1, from coordinate 34,465 downwards.
AGGACTGGCACAGCTCCCTCTGTCCTCTGAGGAACCTTTCAGCTGTACCAGAACCACCTGACTGTTACCCCTGCCCAGCCCTATCCCCAGCCACTCTGGAGGAGGAGGAACAGTTGTTCCAGACAGGCTGAAGCTGGTCCAGACCCAGTACTCTCTGCCAACCAGCCCTGTGGGATCCAGAGGCAGCACTCTCACCACATACAGATGCAAATTATCCCCAGCTTCCACCTCCTTTTTCTCATCCCTGTCCTCTTCAACCCAATCCTACCTATGCCCTACTCTTACCCTGCCCATTCCTTTGGAATTCCTTGTTTCATTGTTAACAAAATTCCCTTCATCCTGGACCTGTTTCTCTTACCTCTGTTAGCTCTCACTGAGACTTGGATCCCCACAGGTAACACTGTATCCTTGGCCCTCTTTTCTACCATTTAGTGCATTTTTACCCATATACCTGGCCTCTAATACACTTCTCTTGGAGGTAGCTTCATCATACTCCTTGCTCCCCACTGCTGCTTCTAGATTATTTCTTTGCCACCACAATTTGACAATCTCTCTTTCTCTGAAGTTCACATTATCAACATTTTCTACTGAACACAGATTATAGTCCTGTTCTATCCCCCCTTCCACTCAGGACATTCTCCCTTCTTTCTCCAGGCATTTAATGCCTAGCCTCAATATCTTCCTCCTTTCCCCCATGTCTACTCTTACACTTGGGGAATTGACATTCCCTCCAGTCCCCTAACCTTTGAAGTCCTCAGTCTTTTTAATTCCCAGGACTCATTCCTTCACACCACCACACATAGGATGGTCACACCATAGATTTCACCATTATTCACATGTTGTACTTTCCTCATAAAACACTCTGACATTCCCCTATCTGACCATAACCTCCTAGCATTCCATCTCTCCCTATGCCTCACCCCTCTTTAGTGCTATTCTTCACCTTCATCAAGACTTTCAGTCCCTCCACACCTCACCACATTCTCAGGCCATCGTCCCTGCTCCCTCTTCTGTTCCTCTTGTGTCTGTTCCATACAGCCATCCAATTCAACTCTACACTATCTTTTCCTATTGAATTCCTTACCCTTTGCTGTTTTCTTGCCAAGCCTCAGCTCTGGATTACTCCTACCATCTGCTTCCTCTGATCCTACTCATATACTACTGAAGAGAGTTGGAGGAAGTCATACAATCAGGCCGACTGCGTACACTATGAAATCACATTTATACACCTTCATTTGGGCCCTCACTGCAATAAGGCAAACCTTTCATTGTCCCCTGATTGGTTCCCTGTCTCACTTCCCACAAGTTTTTTTTCCCCAAATTTTCTCTTCTTTCTTTAAATCTCTCACACCTTCCCCTTATCACCTCTCTCTGAACCAACAACTTTCCTTTTTCCATTACTGAAGAAATTGAAGTCAGTTGACATGACTTGCCCCTCCTCCTCTTCTCTTCATCTAGAAACCCCCTTGACATCTTCTTCCTCTCCCTTCATCTCTGGTAATAAGGGAGCCCTTCTCTTTGCTAAGACCAGCTTCTCTACTTGTGCCATTAGCTCATCCCCTCTCTCCACCAGTAGACTAACCTCAATCTTCCCTTCTCAACATCTTCAACCTTGTTTCCATATGTACTACTTCCTTCAAAGATAGACATCTTTCTATCTCTCCCATTCTGGGGGGAAAAAGCTCTTGTCCTATATCCTTCCTCCCTTTCTCATCCAAACTCACAGAAAAAAGTTGTCTATATTTGCTACCTCCACTTCCCTCCTTTCAGTCACTCCTCAGTTCTTTACAGTCTGGTTTCTAACCTCATCACTTGACTGAACCTTCTGTGTCCAAAGCCCCCATTCTCTCTTTATTGCCAAATCTGATGATCTTTTTTCATCCTCGTTCTTCTTCACCTTTCCTCTGTATTTGACACTGTCTGCCAGCTGGTACTCTCTCCTCTCTCAGTTGGCATTTAACACTACTCTCTATCATACCGATCTAACTACTTCTCCATCACCAATGCTAAGTTCTAATCCAGATCATGCTCACTAGCTATAATTGTTCCTGTTTTGGACCCTTTATCCCTCCCTTTCTACACTCTTTTCATGGTCTCAGTTCCAATGGGTTTAATGCAGATGACTCCCAGTACTATATATCAAGTCCTACTCTCTACCCTGAGTCTCAGTTTCTTAATGGAATAAGCTAGGTATCCCAGAGATATCTCAAACTCAGCACATCCAAAATAGGAATTCATTATCTTTCCCTGCAAACCCCGCTTCTTCTAAACATCCCTCTTTCTGTTAAGTGAGCCTAGATTCCCATGTTTATAACTTTAGTATCTACTCTCATTCTGCCTCATGCTACAAATTCAATCAATTGCTAGATTCTGCTGTCTCTACCTCATAACATCTTTCCCATACAACCCTTTCTTCCCACTCACAGTTACCACCTTGGTTCAGTCCTTCGTCACCTCTCACAGATTATGATATCCTCCTAAGTGGTCTCTCTGCCTAGTCTCTCCTGAATTCTGTCCGTCCATCCATCCAGTAAGTGATTTTCTTCAAGGGTGAATTTTGCTGTGTTATTCCCCTACCCAATCAAATCCAGGAGCTTCCTCTTAACACTGGAATCCAATATAGAGTCTTCTGTTTAACTTTTTTAAGCTCTTCACAACCTTGCCCCAACCTATCTTAATTTGCTCTCATACTCTATGACCCAGCCAAGGTCATACAGCAATCCCATCTCCCATCTCTGTGCCTCCAGTGTGGAACTGACCCCCTCCTCACCTCCAACTCAAAGAATTCCTCTCTTCCTTCAAGACACAGCTCAAGCACCATCTTGTATATAAAACCCTTCCAGATCCCCTGAAATGCTAGTGCCCTCTTTTTTTTTTTGGAGGGCGATTGGGGTTAAGTAACTTGCCCAAGGTCACACAGCTAGGTTTTTTATTTGTATGTGCGTTAAGTATCTGAGGTCGGCTCCAAACTCAGGTCCTTCTGACTCCAGGGCCAACGCTCTACTCACTGTGCCACCTAGCCGCCCTGTCCCCTTTTTTTTTTGAACAACATGGTATTTAACTACTTTGGATTTTCTGTATTTATTCTCATATCTACTTTGTATGTACTCATATATATCGTTGGTGTATCCTCATCTGATTGTGAGTAGTAATGGTAGAATGTAGAATGGTTTGTTCATTTTATTTGTATCCTCTGTGCCTAGAACAATGCTTGGCACTTGAGGGGCACTTAATGAATATGTACTGATTGCTTGATTGAAGGTAATGGTATCCTAGGGATGAAGGAGAGATACAGAGAAAGAGATCTTGGAGGGGTTCATGATAGGCGTGGGGAGATGAAGGAGGGTTTAGAAAAGGAGGAAGACGCTAAGCTAAGCCTTGAATACAGAAAAGGATTCTCAGAGGAGAGAATGAAGAGTAAGTGAATTCCAGGCCAGGACAGATGCTCTGAATAAACATGCAGAGACAGGAGGAGGCTGGTGGAGTTTGGAAAGTGGCAGCCAACTCCATATGTCTGAGGCACATGGATATTGAAGGGGAGCAGAGTCAGTCAGTCAGTAAACATTTAATAAGCACCTTCTATGTACCAGGTGCTGTGAAATACAAAGAAAAGCAAAAAAGCAGTCCCTGCCCATGAGAAGATCATAATCTAAAGAGGTAGATGACAGGCTCTAAATAACTATGTATAGGGCAGCTGTGGAAAGAATAAAGAAGAAACATTCAATAGAGAAAAGGCACTAGGTCCTGGATATATATTTAGAACTGAAGTTGCTTGTGAGCAGGGTTGTATGATTCATTTTATTTGTCTTCTCGGTGCCTAGAACAGTGTCTGGCACATAATGAGCATATAATGTAATGGTGGGGATTCAGACAGGCTCCTGTAGAAAATGGGATTTAAGTCAGGACCAGAAGGACACCAGAGAAGGGAGAAAAGTGCAGGTGAGGAAGCTGAGCATTCTACACGTGGGGGACCTCCAAGGAAAACAAAGCTGGAGCCAGATTGTGAAAGGCCCTCGACACCAGGCTAAGTTATATTTTAACTTAGGGGCCACCGAGGGCTCAGTGGAGACTTGATAAGACCTGTGCGTTAAGAAGACAAAAGCTGGCATTGATAGAGTGTGTTAAGGTTTGCAGAGCACTTTACATGTTAAATAGCATTAGTCCTCAAAAAACCTATGAGAGCTAGGGACTATTATAATTTCCATTTTATAGATGAGGAAACTGAGGCAGGCAGAAGTTAAATGACTTAGTATTACACAGCTAGGAACTGTCTGTGGCTTTATATAAACTCCGGTTTTCTTGACTCTTGGTTCAGATTAAGTGGCTTGCCCAGGGTCACATAGCTAATAATAGGTAACATTTATACAGTACCTACTATGTGCCAGGCATCTCCTTATTATTATCACATTTGGTCTTCATAACAACCCTGGGAGGTAGGTGCTATTATTATACTCATTTTATAGGTAAGGAAACTAAGGCAAAATACCTTCAGGTCTTCCTTATTTCAAATCCAGCACTCCATCTATTTTGGGCAGCTAGGTGGCACAGTGCATAGAGTACTGGACCCAGAGTTAGGAAGACTAATTTTCCTGAGTTCAAATCTGGCCTTCTAGCTGTGTGACCCTGGGGAAGTCACTTGTCCCTATTTACCTCAGTTTCCTCATCTGTAAAATGAGCTGGAGAAGGAAATGGCAACCACTCCAGTATCTTTGCCAAGAAAATCCCATTTGTGGTCATGCAGAGTTGGACATGACTGAAAATGATTCAGCAAACAGTCCATCGATTGCCTAGAAAGAGAGAAAAGAGAGACAAAAGAAGAGTATTTCTAACAGTCTTGGGAGATGTCAATACTTGGAGGGCAGGAGGATGATCAGCTGGTGAAGGAGACAGAGAAAGGAGGAGAATGGGGAGAGAAGAGTGTGGCAGAAGCAATGGGGTTTTCTTAAAGGGAGGCATGGCCGTACTCAGAGGATCTTCAGGTGCTGCCAGTTCTCTCTCCATCTCCGGGTGTTGTGTGGCTGGCTCAGACCATTGGCTCTCAGGAGGCATTGCCGAGGGTCGAGTAATTCTGTTTTTACAGTGTCCAGCACAACTCAATTAGGGACTAACTGAATGTTTTGTGAGGATGAGGATGAAGATGATGAGGCTTGTCCCTGACTCTCAGCTCCTCTGCCTCCCATCATTTCCCAGGAAGACAATTCCTCGTGCAGTTTCCCCCAGTGGATCACACTGATGCTGCTGTTCAGCTGACACAAGAGTTGACAAGTTATTAAAAATCCTTCATTATTATTCTGAACTGCCGCTCTCTTTCTTCCCTCCTCACCCTGCCCCAGGCTTCTGAGGCCCAAGGCTGTCACTGAGACGGCCTGGGCCCCCTGACCCAGAGCAGAGGTAAGGACTCCCAGAAGGAGGCCAGGAAAATGTTGGCAGCTGACCAGATGCAGCAGGCCCCACATGGGGCTGTGAGTCAGGACATCTCAGTTCCTGACCCAGCTTTCAGCATGTTCTTTCTACTCTCCACAAGGCATAGGGGAGCTGTGTGAGAGTGGCTAAGGGCTAGGAGATCTTTAAAATGAGGAGCGGTAGGAATATGAGATGCCTTTTCCAGTCCTTCAGGGCATGAAGCATGAGATGTCATTTTCAGCTCTCCTGGGCATTTGGTCTGGGACACATATCTGAAGCATGCACATTCAGGGTGATCACTGGGACAGGGTTTCTCCTGAGATGCTGGGTTTCAGCTCAGCCACTCCTATTCCCCAGGGAAGCAGTGACAAGCCAACTCCATCATCCTGCTCTTCGAGCCAGGGGTCCAAGCTCAGCTCATCCATCACCAGTCCCGATAATCAGATTTGGCTGCGGCAGGAATGGGACATAATGCTTAGTTCTGCTCCCAGGGATGACAGCTGACAGACCCCAGAGGAGTGGAGAATCCTTGGTATATTGGGGTTCCTTGGATAGACCTGGGGGAGATTGAAGGGGAAGGTCCAGATAGAGGGTCCAGGGTCATATTGAAAATAGGAAGGAAACCTAGGTGTCACAGTTCCAGCCTCTAATCAGGTACTTGAGGGATTAGGTGAGAACAGGAGTACTCTGGAATTAGACAGGAAGAGAGGATATCTGTAATTTGACTGGAAATCTAGGTGTCTGAGTTCAAACCCTAGCTTGGTCTCTGGGGGAGGGAACAGAAGCAAGGCCCTTCTTTTTTCTGAACCTTAATTGTCCTAGTTTAGTAATAATGATAATGTATGATGTAATCACTTATTACTAACATTTATATAATGCTTTAATTTGCACAAAGCACTTTGCACACATTTTCTCACTTTACCCTCACAACAACCCTGTGAAATAGGTATTATAGCCTCATTTTTAAAAGAAGGAAATTGAGACTCAAAGGTTCTTATCTTTACTAACCATAAGTGTAGAAGGCAGCATTTGAGCCCTCTGACTGCAAGTCCTGTACTCTAGTCATGTCAATCAATAAATATTTCCTGAGTGCCTACTGTGTGCTAGATACTGTGGTAAGCACTCGGGATATAACAAAAGGCAAAGATGGGCCCTGCTCCCAAGGAACTCAGTCTAACAGGAAGACAACATGCAAACAAGATATATACGTGATAAATTAGAGTAATCTCAGAGGGAAGGGACTAGCATGAAAAGGCCTCATGAAAGGCTTCCCAGAGAAGATGAGGTTTTAGCTGGGAGACTTTCTATGCCCCCCAGTCCTAGCAGAGTATTGTGTTCACTGGCCCTCCCTTAATACCCCAGAGAGCCATACTTTGTAACAAAGAATTTTAAAAAGTCAGAAAGAGGGGAAAAATGTTTAGTGTCAACATATTGATTGAATCTGATAGTCTAAGAAGAGGTCTAGACCCACAGTCTGCCTCTGCAATGCAAAGAAGAAGGTACATTTCAACCTCTCTTCTTTAGGGCCAGACTGGATCATTATAATTAAGAGATCAGAGGTTTCTCATGCTTGAAGGGATCTTAAAAGTCATCAAGGGGACTTCATTTTACAAATGAAGAAACTAAGGCCCAGAAAGGTTAAGTGTCTTGCCGGGGGATCACACAGCCGGTAATGCCCAAGGCATGATTTGAACAGTCTTCCAAAGGGAATCTAGTGGCCTATCAACTCCACCATCCATTGTTTTAATTAAAAAGCCCCATTGTTTAATTTCATCTGGTTGTTGTGATTCTCTCCATAATAAATGTTTGTTGAATGAATGAATGAATGAATGAATGATTTGAATACTAACTGGGAAACTAGGAGAGGTTAAGATTAGAGTTTTGCGTGGGCACTCTGCTAGTTGTTACAAAGTCATAAACAAAACAAATCCTCCCCTCAGTGAACTTATTTATATTCCCTAGGGGAGAACAGCAGGTATAAATAAGCTCATATGAAATAGGTGCAAAAGGAAACACAAAGCAAATGGATGGTGCTTGAGCATTTGGGGGAGGGGATAGAAGGAAAAGCTTAGACTGGTGTAGGAGCCAACACTTTGAAGAAAACTGAGTATTCTAAGAGGTAGAGGTGAGGAAGGAGGGCATTCCAGGCATGGGGTACTACCTGTGCAAAGGCAAGTAGGTGAGAGATGGAGTATCCTGGGTGAGGAGTCAGACTGGAGTGGAGACTAAATGAAAGGAAACTAACGGGTAATGTATTTGGAAAGACTAGAGTCAGATTATGAAGGGCTTTTAAATGCTAAATGGAAGAGTTTGTATTTTATGTGTAACCCATGACCTAAAACTCTCCCCTAATTTCTGTCTACCCCACAACTATGATCCACCCAAAGACTTGGTGCTGACTCCATAGAGGGTAATTTTCTTTGTCTTATCCAGCTCTTAGCACAGTGACTAGCACATAGTAGGCTCATAATAAATGTTTATTGATACCTGACCGTATTCTCAAATCTCCTAATAATATGGGCATCAGGTAAGGGAAGTCCTCATTTCACCCCCACAGAAAATGCACAGGATGTCAAAGTTGTGGAAACATAAATCCCTACAAGAGACCACAAGACACCTCCCCACATATATACCTATAACTGCCCCTTCCCTCCCAGAATTTTGGAGGCAGCAAAAGAGCTACCTGCCTTCACCTCAGACCTGTACTGTCCAACTAACTTACTAACTTAGCTTCTAATTAATTCACTATGGAGGAAATATGTGGAATTTCTCCAGGGCCATACTGACTAAGGAAAGTTTCTTTTCTCTCTAGAAGACTGGTGCCTGAATACTCAAATGATGGATTGACTTGTATTAAAATGAGAGTGAGGGTTGATGTTACTATTAGGAAGGGAAGGGGCAAGCATTTATTAAGCACCTGCTATATGCCAGGCACTGGCTAATAAGCACTTTAAAAATGGTATCTCATTTGATCCTCACAACAATCCTAGGAGGTTGGAGCTATTATTATCTTTGTTCTACAGAAGAGAAAACTGAGGCAGAAAGAGGTGAAGTGACTTGCCGAGGGTCACACTACTAGTAAGTGAGTATCTAAGGCTGGATTTGAATTCAGGTCTTCCTGACTTACCTCCATGCTTCCATGAGTTTAGGATGGTATAATAATAACAATAATAAAAAATTGACATGTATGTATTACTTTTGAGTTTGCAAAGCATTTAGCATACATTATCTCATTTGAGACTCCCAACAACCTTGTGAGGTGAGTCCTGTGTCCCCATTTTATAGATGAAGAAATTGATGTGGACAGAAGACGTGGCTTGCCTGGATTCAGTTCTAGTTAGTGTTTGGTTTAGGATAGGTTTACTGTTAAGGATTACAGCTTTAGGAGTTGAGTTAGGATGTAAAACTGAAGGGGTTGCTGTATCATCCCCCCATAAATCTCATTTTTTAAGCTTTTACCCAGAAATGCCACCGGTTCCTGATTCTTTTTGTCGGTCTCTGAAATCCTTTTAATGCCAACTATCATTCGCTTCCTTCCTTGAACACTCTTATCATCAATTACCTCCCCTGCTTTCCTTCCCTTCAGTCATCCATCGTAGAATTCCTACATTGATTAAGAGGTTGTACTGGAAGACTTCTAAAGTAAATTCCAGCTTTGGAGAATTCTATGAGGCATCCCTTTCCTTCCCTCCCTCTCAGTTATTTCCTTTCTTTCCCCTCTGGGAGATTTTTGGTCAAACAAGAGTAGTAACCCTTTCCCTTAAGTTCATATTGCCCTTTCTAGATGCCCCACCCCCATACACACACTTCCTTATCCTGGGGTCCACGCTTACAGTATTTGACTCTTTCTGTCATTACTGTCTTCTGTAGAGTTCCCTTTGGCTTTCTTTGTATGACTGGAGCTTAGCATAGTGCCTGCCATATAGTACACACTTAAGAATTCCTCCCCCACGCAATGATTGACGCACAGCTCCCCCAACTCCACCCCCCCACCCAACAATACAGAGGCACATAAAAGCCCATAATTCTCCCAGCATATCTCCCACCTTTTGGAAAGAGTTTCTCATCCCTCCTTTTTTCATACCTTTCCTCCTGACCCTCCTCAGGTTCCATCTCTCCTGGCTCCCTGGCTTCAGACCAAGCACCCCCCTCCCCTGTCCCAAGGCCCCTGAGATCACTACATCACCTCTCGAAACCGGAGAGATTTCTTTTCATCTTCTCTCATCAATCAGCTAAGCTAGGTCTCTCCCAAGATCCTAGCTCCTCCTAGCAACCTGACCCAGAGCAAAGAAAATCAGCCTTTCCTTGAAATAACAGAAACACAACTTTTTGAGGAGAGACAGACCCGGGTAGGAGGTGGGGGATGGGTAAAGGAATTCCATTTTAAGCAGAGCCTTACAGAGGGAGAGAAGGCTAGGAGAGAGGGTGTCAATTTTGTCCCACCCTCAGCAAGCAGGACCGTGAGCTATATGCCACTGTCTCTTGCCCCCTGCCTTAGACACTCTTGCCCCTCTGGGCAATTGTTTACTTCTCTAGAAGCTAGATAGAGTATGGTAAGTCACTCTGGGGAGGATTCGCAGTCACAGTTGAAAAATCTCCCTCGCCACCCCCACTCCCTCCCCCTCAGCCCTACCCCGCTTTAGTCTTACCGCCCCCCCACCCCAGCCCTACAACCCCGCCCCCTTATTAGGAGAGGGTCCCACAGAACCTTGATAAGATTTTGTTTCTGCCAGCCACCCTCTAGGCTCCCACCCCGGCTCTTTCTCCCAGCCCACAGTTTCCCTCCACACCTCCCATGCCCTCCCGTGGTTCTCCCTCCTCTGCCCACCCCCATTCCCCCCCGCCCCCCCATCCCTCAGTCCAAGGACAGCGAGCTTGATCGACTCTGACGTCCAGGGAAGGCATTTTCCGCTCGTTGGGATGCACGGCGCCCTGTCCCCCTCGCCGGGAGATAATCGAGGGGGAATATTGGATCGTCCGGGAAACGAGGTGCTAAATTTGTTGTGAGATTGGTGTCACAAGCAATCAAGGGGAGCCTCTCAGCATCGAGGGCCGAGCAGCCAAATGAGAAATCATTAGGTTATTGCAGAAACAGCGGATGGACGGGTGGCTGGGGATTGCGGGGCGGGGTGGTGGTGAGGGATCGAACGTTGCTGCCCCCACCCCCTTTCCCAAGGGGCCACTGCAGGGTGATTAGAAAAGAAAAGAAAAAAAAATCCGAGATATAGAAAGAAGGAGGTTTGGGGGGGGAAGGGATAGACTGATGATCTGTGAGTGTAAATGGCAACCAGATGCCTGCATTCCTTTCTTCCAGGTGGTTCTGTGGATAGAGTGCTGGACTTGTGATCAGCAAGCCCTCAGTTCAAATTTTGACTTAGATACTAGCTGTTTGACCCTGGACAAGTCACTTAACCTCTATCAGGTTTAGTTCTGTATCTCTAAAATAGGACTAGTAATAGCACTCCTTTCTCCGGATTGTGATTAGAATCAAATGAGATAAAAGTGTGGAAAGGCTCCACAAACCTAAAAGTGCTATATAAATGCTAGGTATTGTTATTTTCAATGATGGATTGGGAAGCTTTCTTGAACCTTCTTCTGAAAGAAGGGAGTGCTACAGAGAAGTTGGCCCATATTCAGACAGTCACAAATTCCAACATCTAGACACGCAGGAAAGACAAACTGTATAGCTGTCCACAAATCAGTTGAAGTATCTGGTGTGTGAAACTGAGGGTGAGGGTATTTCCGGGGAGCAGGTTGGGCTGTTGTGAGTATGTCAGACCTCGGGCAAGTTTCACCATCTCTCTGGGACTCAACTTCCCCTATTAATAAAATGGGAAAAACTATGATTTTTAAGGTCTCTTCCAGCTCTTTCTGTGGACAGGGTAAAAGAAAGAGAAACTTATCCAAGGAAGCTTCCTGGAGTAGGGAGGAAGGGGACAAACATTGATTAAGCACCCACTTGTATGTTAAGTACTTTACAAATATCTCATTGGATCCTTGATACAACCCTGGGAGGTGGGTGCTATTATTATCACCATTTTATAGCCAAGGAAACTGAGGCAGACAGAAGTTAAGTGACTTGCCCATGGTCATATAGCTAGTAAGTGTCTGATGTCAAATTAGAACTCAGGTCCAGAGCCTCATCTACTGTGCCATTTAGCAACTAGGTAGTTAGTCAAAGGAGTAAAAGGGACAGGGGGAAACTAAGTGGTATGTTTTAGGTGGCCTAAATGGCAAACATTTTACTGAAGCCAGGAAAAAAGTAGGAGTATGGCCAAGAAAGTGGATCCTCTGGAGACTACAGCAGACTTAGGGAAATTTCTACACCTCTGGCATTGTGCTCCTCTTCCTCCTCTGTTTCACTTGAACCTCATGGAAATTAGGGCCCAAATGCTTTGAGATACCAGAGCTGGTGCCTTAGCAAAGCCTGAAAAGAGAGGAGTCCATGTTCTACCTGCCTTGGGTACCTTACAGTTGATGACTGTCATCACCTTCCTGGGAAGGACTTTTTCTGAAGAGAGAAGGCAGGTGAAGGCACCTGAACACCTAGTGTCAGACCAGCAGCATTGGTACTGCAAGTCAGACAGGCAGCAAACTGGGTCAGGCCCAGCAGGGAGGAGCAGGGACAAAGGAGCTAAGTTAGGGACCCAAGGGATCTGACTGCAGGTCCCAAGGCCCCCATCCTGACCAATCTCCCAGCTACAGAAGCCCTGAAGCCTCTCCCACCCACATACCTCTGCTGCATGGGAGAATATTTAATAGTACCATATTGCCACCCTAGTCCTCCAGCTGTTAATTATGGAATCTCTATCTCCAGGTTCCCTGTGCTCACTGCAGCAAATTAACATTCCTTGCCCTTTGCACACACAGAATGAACCAAGTTAGATGGATCGATTTGGGAGCATGCTCGAGCTCTTTTCCTTTAAGCAGGATTGATCCAGTGGACCCCATTTCAGGGTTTCTGGAGCTGCCTTCCCAGGGAAATCTTTTTTAATGGAGATTAATTAGAAATACCTTGATGTCCTGGTTACTGACAAAATGTGCTCCATTCTCTACCCACACCCCCATACACACATTCCATAACCACACTGTCCTATTATACTCAGGAACTATCAACAGACACATCATGGTGCAAGGACACTGTAAGCATGGACACACACCCCAACATTTACCAATATATGTCTGCTTATATATGAACACATACATACCTATGGGGCCTCTTTGTCTCTAAAGCTTCTCGATGCTGTTCTATGCTTGCCTGCTTCAGGAAGCCTTCCTGGATTCATAGCCTCTGTCTTGCTTCTTCTAAACTTCCCCCAGAACTAAAATCCAGTGCTCTCTGCACTTTGTGTTTCAGCTTTCTGGGGTATTGAGGAGAGGGTGTCTTATCCCCTCCATCACACTGGAACCTCCTTGAAGATAAGGACTTTGTATACCTATAAAACTAGAGTCTCACTGAACATAAAAAACCTTATCTTTCTCCTTCTGAATCTTTTGCCCCCTCTTCCTCCCAGTTCGGAAAACTAAAGATAAAAAAAAAATAGGCCAGCAAGTATATAGGTTTTTAATTTCATTTATTAATAAACATTGTGCCTGGTGCTGAGAGTGCTCAGAGATTTAATAATACATGTTCTCTGCCTTCAAGGAGCTTATAGTCTAAAATAAGAGAAGAGATAAATAGGATTTAGTTGTGAAATCCAATGTCCTCCATTTACATTTTAATGTTCAGATTAAGCCTGCTGGGGAGCACTGATGTCACCGTGAACTTTTCTTTAAATTTTACAGAATGTGATCGAGGTTTACCCAAGCCTTTTGTTTTGTGTGGCTTTGTATTAAACATACTCCATAGCATTTTCCACGGACTGTGGCAGGTAGTTTTGTTTGTTGGGAAGTCTTTTCTATAAGCCTTACACTCACCCATTCAGACTTAACTCCACTGAAATGGTACTAACTGATACATTTTCATCGTTCAAATGTCCAATTTTGTTTTCAAGTGAGCAATTAAAAAAAAAGTTAATATACATCACCAATCTTAGAAACAGAGGCAATGTGGTATAGAGAGAACATGGGTGGAACAGAAGTTTTGTGTTCTGATCTCAGCTCTTTCACTAACCTGTTCTGGGACTTCCCTTCCGTAGACTTCAGTTTCCTCATGGGCAAAATGAGAGTGTTTGACTAGATGATCTAAACTCCCTTCCGGTTTGGCTATTGTATGGTTTCTTCTTTGTTAGCCTGGGTCTTCTCATTTTTATGAGCAGCTAGGTGGTACAATGAACAGAGCACCTGGCCTGGAGTTAGGAAGACTTGAGTTCAAACCCAGTCTCAGACACTTACTAACTGTGTGACCCTGGGCAAGTCACTTAACCCTGTTTGCCTCAGTTTCCTCATCTGTAAAATGATCTGGAGAAGCAAATGGCAAAGCACTCCAATATCTTTGCCAAGAAAACCTACATGGGATCATGAAGAATCAGACATGACTGAAAAACATTTCTTCCTGGGTCTCTTACTTTTCCTGTTGTTGTTGTTGTTGTTATTGTTATTTGTCCTTCATTCCCCAAGAAGACCATGACATCAGGCGTCTAGCCCATGACTAAGGGCTAAGACCACCAATAAGATAATGTGGATGGATACCTACCTATATTGACTCTTGAAACTTTTACAGAGCTCTGAGATCCTCAGAGAACAGGGCTGAGACTAGGGAGGCATTTCCTCTTGGCTTAAAACTATGTTCTTACTTATTGTTAAGAATAATTATTCCATATCATTAGAGGTGGCATGTCTGCCATCACTGGATATTCGAAAGTTATATTTATAATTATAATTAAGAATAATCAAATGAACCAAAGGGAGCTTTTCAGAACTACAAGGCATCCACCTTCCTAATTCAGGAGGCATTTTTCTCCATTGACATGAAGGTTCATAAGATCTTTGCTGTTTAGAGTTGAAAGTGACCTTGGCAACTAATTTAGTCCAATCTCATTTTACAAATGAGGAAATTGAGACCCAGAGAAATTGTGACTCTCCCGAGGTCACCTAAACAAAATACGTCAGAGCTAGAATTTGAGTTCTTGTTCCTAAATCTAATATTCTTTCTGCTATGCCATGCCACTAGGTACAATAGGTTAGAACACAAGAACCTTTTTCCTGTGGTGTACAGAGAATGCCAGATTGAGGGAACAAGCTGCTTTCCTAAAGGTCGACAGTGATCTCTACCAAACCATTTCTCATTACCTTTGCCTGTCTGTAGCTCCTGTTAAATATTGCCTCCTACTGGACACTTCTTCCTTTCTCCTTCCTTTCAGAAACATCACACAGTCTTCTGACTCCCTTCCTCCTCTGCCTCTTCTATGTCTTTTTTGATGGCTCTTCATCCCTTTCTGTGTTCCTGGAGTGTCCCCCCACCAGTTTCTATACTTGGTCCTCTTTGCTTTTCTTTCTATATTCTTTCTCTTGGCAAGCTCATTCACTCCCATGGCTTCATCTACTATCTGTATAAAAAGAGTACCCAGTCCAGACTTCTCTTCTGAGCTCCAGATCCCTGTTCCTATCTCAACCAACCCCACAAACTCAACATGTGCAAAACTGAGCTCTCCTTTCTTTCCTCTTAAACCTGCGCCTCCTTCTGACTTGTGTTTCTGGCAGTGGCAGTGGCTGCACCATTTTTCAGTCCCCTGTGTTTAAAACCTTGGTGTTATCCTGGGCTTTTCCTACTCTCCTGGTCTTATCTCATCAGTTACCATCTCCTGTGTATCACTTCCATTCATCTTTCCCTCTCCTATTTCCACTGCTAGCACCGAAGTCCATGCTCTCATTATCACCTGCCTGAGCTGTTGTAGTAACAAGTCTTCTCTCCTCCACCATGTCTCCCCTCCAAATCAGATTTCACACAAGTTTTATAATCAGCACCAAGCCTCAACTAATCAGCTTCCCAGTATCCCAGTGGGAAGAGTAACATACTTGCATTGAGGAGAGAGATTTGTGTTCAACTCTTGCCTACACTTCCAGGCTGTAGACAAATTACTTGCCTCTCTTAGCCTCAGTTTCCTCTTCCTAAAATAAGGAAAATAATGCCTCAGAGGGTTGTAAATCTTAAAGCACTGTATAAATACTAGCCATTATTATGACTACGTGGCCTTGCCTATATACATAGCACATATCTCCTCACTTCAAGGAGCTTACAGTCAACTTTAAAGTAAGTTATTCTCTAGCTTAGTACCTCAATGAGGGGGCATTATTGTTTATAGATCACGGACAGAGGATAACATAGAAAGGCACCAAATTCATCCCTACCCTCATGGGGTTTATCATATAAAATAAAATATTAAATAAGTAAATCAGAGAAATATCCCAAAGTACCAATGTGAGATCAAAGATAGAAGGTTAATATTGACTAAAGGATTAGGAAAGGCTTCATAGAGAAGGTGCCATTTTCATTGGGCTTTAAAGGGTGGGTAGAAATTTTGAAAAGAGAATAATTCAATTCAATTCAGTAGCAATTTATTAAGTGCTTACTATGTGCCAGGCCCTGAGCCAAATGCAAGGGATATAAAAAGAGGCAAAAGACATTCTCTCCCCTAAAGAGTTTATAATCTAGTGATTAGGATAAGGATAAAGACAAGACCTGTAACTTCATTGGTATAGGGAACTCCTAGGAAAAAAAAACAATGTCTAACAATGCAGGTCATTACCTTTTCTTAAAGACTTGTCCAGCTACTCTCAATTTTGTTTTCGTGTAACCCTTTACATGCTGCTTCCCCAATAGACTGTAAGCTTCTGGAGGGCAGGGGCTGTCTTCTGTCTTTCTTTGTATCTCTGATACTTAGCACAATGCCTGGTACCTACTGTGCTTAGTAAATGCTAGCTGACTGATCAAAAAAAAAAGTTGTCCAGGGCACTAATATGTCAACTGATTTGACCAGTGTCATAACCATTATATGCCAGAAGCAGGATTTGAGCCCATGTATTCTGGGCTTTTAATATATGTATGTATGTGTGTATACATATACCTTCAATGTGTATATATTATATATATACACACATATAATGTATATATATATATTATATATATATTTTATATATATTTATATATATTTTTATATATAAATTTTATATATATATTTTATATATATATTTTATATATATATATTTTATATATATATATTTTATATAAAATTTTATATATATATTTATATATATTTTTTATATATATATTATATATATATATTTTTTTTTTTTGCTTTTTGGAGGGGCAATTGGGATTAAGTTAAGGGACTTGCCCAAGGTCCCACGGCTAGTAAGTGTTAAGTATCTGAGGCCATATTTGAACTCAGGTCCTCCTGACTCCAGGGCTGGTGCTCTGTTCACTGCAATGTGTATATTTTTAATGGAAAATAAGTTGTGTAGACTCGGTACAGCCAAGGACAGCATGCAGAATCCTGAGGACCTACAACCTTCTTGGTCAGAGATTATAGGATAATAATCAGAGCTAGTTTGCAAATATTATCTCAGTTGATGTTCACAATAACCCTGGGAGGTGGGTGCTATTATCACAGCCATTCTACAGATGAGGACACTGAGGGGTCTGAGTCAGCTTTGCACTTAGCTCTTCCTGACTCTAGGTAAAATAAATAAATACTTAATAAATTAATTAATAAATAATTAAGATTTCACCAAATCTACTCCCCTTGTTATACAGTTGAGGAAACTGGGGCCCAGAAATGAAGAAGCACATTTTTTTCCCAGGGCTCTTTTCCTTAATTCACATTATATTGAATGCCATGAAGCCAGAAGGTCAGGCACAAATCACAGAGGCAAGAAGGAAGCTGGGGGTGGGGGGTGAATGGGTGGAGAGGAATTTAGAATTAGCAAGGTTAAATGTACTAAATTAGACGGACTCTTTTGGATGCACTTTGAACAGCAAATATTTTGTCAACACATATATGGTTAAACTGTGTGTGTGTGTGTGTGTGTGTGTGTGTGTGTGTGTGTGTGTGTGTGTGTGTGTGTGTGTGTGTGTGTGTGTGTGTGTGTAAGATGCCAGGGACTGGGAGGGGGTCAGACTGTGATTATCAGGACTGTGGAATAGCAGGGTCCCAGAATGGCCTCCCAAAGCAGAGCCTTGCTTTGAATTGTTTCCTCAGTCTCTCAGTCAATAAAAATCTTTCCATTTCCCTGCTGCCCTTTTGGTTAATCCTGCCAGAAATTTCTTCCATTTCCCAAGAATTTATTTCTTTTTCATCAGTCTAAATGTTCTAGACTTTCAGCTCACACTAGAGATTGGTCATCCTTCCCAAGATCCCTCCCACTGACCTTTCCTGCCTTTTGCACCACCCGGTCCCCTTCCTCCCCTCCCTCTAGCCTTCCTTCCTCCTGTTCCCCTCTGTCCATCCTGTCTTCATTTTCATTTTTCCTCTCTCCACTGGTTCTTTCCGGTCCTCTTAAAAAAACAAACAAACAAACAACAGAACAAAACCTGTTCTCCCCTCCCGCTTATTAGCCCTGTCTCCCTACTTTTTATTTCATTCTAATTTTTCCCACTACCCCCTTCTCCTGTCTTCTTTCCCCCTTCCATCTTCCTTTTCTCCTCCCCCACCCCACCCCCTTGTCTTTCCTTCTCTCTATTACCCGGCTATTTCTTACGGTCCTCACTTGTCTTCTTTCTTCTTCCCTCTCTCCCTTCCTTTCTCTCTCTCCCCCATCTCTACATAGTGTCTCCCCCCACATTTCTCCCCATCTCTCTCTTCATTTACTTCTCTTGTCTCATTCTCAACTCATTTCTGTCTCTGTATTCATCCACTTTCTGACTTTCGATGGCACTCCCACTGCCTGGTTTTGTCTTTGTCATAGTTCTTCTGTCTGTGTCTCTGTCTTACACTCACTCTGTTCTCTCTCTTTTTTGTGTCTGCCTCTCTGTGTCTGTCTATTGTTCTCTCTCTCTCTCTGCCTGGTCTCTGTCTTCTCCTTCCTGCTGTCATTTTCTTTGTCTCCCAGCCTCTCTTTCCTTTCTTCCTTCTCTGCTTTTGTCCTCTCTCTCTCTCTCTCTCTCTCTCTCTCTCTCTCTCTCTCTCTCTCTCTCTCTCTCTCTCTCCTCTTTTTGTTTCTCTCTCTGGTTTTCACCTCCCCACCCCCCCTTTACCTCTCTGTCTCTTTTTTGATTTTGGACCTTGGCTGCCACCTGCCTCCCTGCTTCATTCACCCACCTCCCTTCCCTTCCCCATGTAAGCCAGAGTGAAATTTAATTTTTCTGCTGAACCATCTACACCACCTGACCCCCCCCCCACCCCATCTCTGCCTGTCATACCTGTTACAGCCAAACCTGCTGCTCACTACACAATTGTCCTTCTCATAAAACATTCCCAGAATCCCCTGCCAGGACACATTTGCATATAGTTGTCAGTTTGGTCTTGGCTCATGGTGCCTTGGGGTTGGCAGGGCAGAGTGAGTTTGAGGTTCGAAAGAAGCAGATCAGCTGCTGCAAGACTTTGCCCCTCCTGGCCCTTTCGCTGGTGGATCTCAAAGCATTTATGAGGCCAGGAGGACCCAGACTGACAGGAAACCTAGAACCACAGAGGTAGTGTGACCTGTCCTGCTCTCCCTGATAGATTGACTCCCAGACAGTGAGTGACAGGACATGCAAAGGACCATTACTAGGACTCTCAGCCATCTTTTTTTCTGTAAATTACGTGGGAGGAATCTCTGGTAGAGAGGGGCTGTAACTCTCCCCTTTTCATTTCTTACACTTCTGTTTCTCTCACAGCCCCAGCACAGGGCTCTGTACGGAGTGGACACTTGGTTGATAGATTGACTGAACACAGAAGAAATCTAGGAGCATAGACAAGTTTGGTTAACAGAGGCAAGCTAGGCATCTCCATAGACATTTTTTATTCCTCAAGGTTGAAGTAATAACCAGCTGGGAACTCTTGGTAAGGGCAGCTATGTGTGGAGGGTGTCTACTGAGGCATGGCAAGCAATTAGTGAATGCCTCCCATTTTGTTCACCTCCTTTTGTGGGTTCCACTCTTACCACTCCCAGTGACTAACAGGCCAGCAGCCCACAGTGGCATTCTGCCCAGATGGACAGAAGCTTTTCCAGATTTTGGCCAGTTATAAAATCCCATCTGGTCTTTGGAAAGACACCCCCTGCAGCTGCCCATCCCTCCCCCTGCTCAGAGATGGCCTCTGAGGTGATGGGGACCAAGTGAAAGGGAAATGAAGTGGCTAGGCCATCTGGGATCAGGAGGGCAAAGGACAGAATGAAAGCATTGATGTGGGCAATCAGGACACCTGGCTCCAAATGCGGGCTTTCAAGGCAGGTTCTTTTAAAGAATCTTAGCCTTCAGAGCTAGAATCTTGTTGATTCTGCCTCATAACAGATTTTAAATGTGTCCCTTTTTCTTGACTTAGATAGCCACCACCCTAGCTCAAGTTCCTCATCACCTTTAACCTAAACTATTGCAAAAAGCCTTTTTAATAGACTCCAAGCACTCAGAATCCCCCACACATCAATTCATCCTCCACAAAACTGATTAAAAAAAGATCTTCTTAAAGCACAGGTTGGACTATGTCACTCCCCTCAAGAACCATCACTGGCTCCTTGTTACCTCTGGGATGAAATATACATTCTCAGCCTGGCATTTAAAGTCTTTCACAGTCTGAGCCTAAGCAACCTTTATAGGGAGATTTAACATTTTCATCCTTTTATGCAACAAATTATTTCAAACTGTTTTTCTTGCTGTTCCTCAGACCTGTGCATTCCACCTCATGTCTCCAACAAGCTGCCCTCCATAATTCCCTCTAACTCTTCGAATTTCTGGTCCTCTTCAAGACCTAGCTCGTGGAAGGCTTTCCAGATCCCCCTAGTTGCTAGGACTCTTCTGGTCCTCAAATAATCATAAGTGTCTGTCTGTTTGTGCTGTATCTCTTGAGCTGGAAGGGACCTATCAGGTCAACCTGGCCAGCCTCTTCATTCTATAGACAAGGAAACTAGTCTTCGGGAGGTTAATGATTTGCCCAAGATAATAAGTATCAGAGGTGAAACCTGAGCCCAGATCTTCCTGCTCCAGAGCCAGTGCTCCTTCCCCTGCTCCCCTTGCATGTAAGCTCCTAGAGGACAGGAACTGTTTTGTTTTGTTTTGTCGTTCTGCTTTTACATTCCTATTTCCCAAAGCAGTGCCTTGAACAAAGTGGAGGATTTAAATGTTTGTTGAATTGTGGACTTGAATCTCAAAATTTAGTTTTACAAATTGGGAAACAGAGGGCTGGAGAAGTGAAATGATCAAGCAAGTATTAAACGTTTTTTAAGCACCTACTATGTGCTAAGTTCTGGGGGGTCAAAAGGAAACAAAAGACCACCACTGCACTCAAGGAGCTTGCAGTCTAATGGGAGAGACAGCATGGAAGTAAATATTTACCAAGCAAGCGATACACAGGGTAAATAGGGAATAATTAACAGAGGGATTGAGGAAGGCTTGGTGAGTTAAAAGCAGAATGAAGATTTGGACATATTTGTCTACTCCCCTTCCTTTACATTGTTGTTTTTCAGTCATTTCAGTCCTATCTGACTCTTCATGACCCCATTTGGGGTTTTCTTGGCAAAGATACTTGAGTAGTTGCCATTTCCTTCTCTAGCTCATTTTACAGATGAGGAAACTGAGGCAAACAGGGGTAAGTGACTTGCCCAGGGTCAGACAGCTAGGAAGTGACTCTATCCACTATGCCACCTAACTGTCCTTACAGTCGTTTAATCGGATCCAACTCTTTGAGACCCTGTGGACCATACTGTCCACGGAATTTTCTTGGCAAAGATACTGGAATGGTTTGCCATTTCCAGCTCATTTTACAGATGAGGAAACTGAGGCAAACAGGGTTAAATGACATGTTCAAGGTCACACAGCTAGTGTCTGAGGCCAGAGTTGAACTCAGAAAGATCCCAAGTCTTCCTGACTCCAGGTCAGGCACTCTGTCCATTGTACAACCTAGCTGCATCCTTTACATAGGCTGTCCTGAATGCCTTAAATGTATTTTCTCCTTACTATTGTGTCTTAGAATCCTTAAGTTTGCTCATTTCATTTCAGGTGCCTCCTCCAGGGGAAATGACTCCTTCCTCAAATCATCTTGTATTTAAATGCCTGTTTCTGTATGTCTTGCCTCCCCGCCCCCCCCCCCCCCCAGTAGAATGTAAACTCCACAAGGGCAAGATTGTTTTATCCTTTTGTATTGGAAGTAAGGAACAATAACTTACTAAATGCTTACTTTGTGCCAGGCGCTGTGCCAAACACTCGACACATTCCTATTGAGTAGGAGGTCATGGGAGTTACAGGAGGGCAGAGAAGCCCAACAGAGAGGATGTGGGTCTGGAGCAGTGGAGTTACAGGAACTACCATGAGACCTTAAGTATCATGGAATCAGGGATTTAAAAGGGCTCCTCAGACGTCATCTAGCCCATCCCCCTCCACCTGTTGTTCTGGGCGCCCATTCTGTCCCAGCTTTTGGGGAGTTTATACTCTCTCTCTCTCTCTCTTTTTTTTTTTTTTTGCTTTTTAAAAAAGAGGGCAATTGGGGTTGTGACTTGCCCCAGGTCACAGGGATAGTAAGTGTAAAGTGTCTGAGGCCAGATTTGAACTCAGGTCCTCCTGACTCCAGGGCTGGTGCTCTATTCACTTCGACACCTAGCCACCCCATGGGGAGTTTATACTCTTAACAGATGGGCAGGGCACCTGCTGAGCATTGGATCTGCCAGCCTGATGGTGGAGAGAAGGTACATTTCCAGGGAAGAGACTTCCCACACCTAGCTTTTCCTCCCTTTGGCCTCAGTCTTCCCTGCCTCCCCTCCTGAGGTGACTGTCTCTCTTTCCTCCCTGACCCCACCTCCCCTCCCTCAGCACATCCACTGTCTCCCATCCTCCCATCCCATTCTCCATCTCTCCTCCCTCATCTGCCTTTCCTGATCTCCCTCCTTCAAGTCTCTAGCTCTGTCTTTCCTCAGGCTGATGCTTCCCCATCCCACCTCCTCTCTTTCTCCTCCTCCTCTTCCCCCCCTCCTTCCTAAGCTTCCTCTCCCTCTCTATCAAAAGTGTAAATCTCTCTCTCTCTTTCTTCTTTTCTTTCCACTCCGCTGGCCCAGCCCGGAGAATTGAAACCCTCTTTTCTCCGTAAGAGAATCCAACGTGAGGGGGCCTCTCTGGCTGTTGTATTTTTCATAGATTGGGAAAGGAATTGCTTGGAGGGGGTGGTGGAAGGAGGAGGAGGAGAGGAGATGTGAGAGAGGAGAAAGGGGAGGGAGCATCAGCGGCTGAAGAAGAGTGGAGCGTGGAGAGATTTAGCTCCATCTGAAAGCTGTCGGCGCGAATCAAAGGCTTCCCTTTGAACGGTCGGTGTAATCGGGAGCAGAGAGAGCAGGGAATGAAGCTTGGGCCCAGGGGGTTCATTATGGTCCTGTTTGATAAATCTGGGGAGACAGGGTCTGGCCTCCCCCCTCCTCACCCCAGCTCTTTTCTGTCCTCGGCCCTTGCTAGCTTCCAGGGAGAACTGGACCCACTCTTTCCCTGGAGCCAGGGCTGGGGAGGTGGAGGAGTGTGTCAACCAGATAGCAAGCAACTATGTTGGGATTGAAACCCAGGTCTCAGATCACAGGGGTATAGGTGTTTGCCAGTGTCTGGCTGTACTCAGGAAATGACCTTCTAGCAGTAATGGGACTAGAAAGGAAGGTGCGTGAACATGTGTTTGCACGAGCAAAGGTGTGCCCACTTAGAGGTCTGTGTGTACACATGTTCAGAAATATGTTTACAAGTGCAGGCCATGTTGCAGACGTGAATCACAAATTCTTTCCCTGCATTCTCCTTTATGGTTTGGAAATGGGAGTGAATGGGAGGGGTAGAGTATGTAGAAAAGAGATAAGACTTCTTTTGGTCCCAGGGACTAGAACTAGGGCAAATTTGGGTTTGGATGAGGAAAAAACTTGCTAGTGATTAGAGCTGTCCAAAGTTAGAATGGGCTATCTAGGTAGGCAGTGAGCTCCTCGTCACTTGAGGTCTTCAAGCAGAGGCTAGGGATTTTTGTTGAGGTGAGCCCTGTTCAGGTATGGTCAGACAGTATCATTTAGTGACTTAAGTGGCTGGAGTAGTAGACCTGGAGTCTGAAAGACAATGACTGAACAACAATGAAATAAACATCAGGGCTTCCAGGATGAAGAAGGGTGAAGGAGAGGCAGAGAGCTAAGAGAATCAAGAGAAGGGATCAGACTGAGAAGGGAGAAGAAAGGGGAAGTGAGTGCATTCTCAGGAAAAGGCAGGATGTGTACTAGAGAGATTTCTGTGTAGCTAAGGGGCCTAGGGCTCAAGCCTTGACTCCACCATTTATTAGCTGTGTGACCTCAGAGAAGGAATTTTACCTCCAACCCTAGTTTCTTCATCTATAAAATGCTTACTCTCTACCCCATAGAATTGTTGTATTGTGTGAAAGGCATTTGGTAAACCTTAGGTTCTATGGAACTGTATATTAGTGCACTCTTACAGAGTGAAGTAGCTGTTTAGTCTAGCTAAATCATGAGATATTGGTTTGACTTAAGGGGTGAGATTTGGGTGTAAATGAAGGATCATTTCACTCGTGTCTGACTCTTTGTGACCCCATTTGAGGGCTTTCTTGGCAAAGATACTGGAATGGTTTTGCCATTTCCTTCTCTACTTCATTTTACAGATGAGGAAACTGAGGCAAACAGGATTAAGTGACATGTCCAGAGTCACACAGCTAGAAGGTATCTGGGGCTGGATTTGAACTCAGGAAGATGAGTCATCCTGACTTCGGGCCTCACACTCTATCCACAATCTAGCTGCCTGAGATGGAGACTAGGAATGAGTTAAGAATAGGGTGTAAGGGGCCTCTTGTAATTCTCCTCCCCACTTGAAATTTCCTAAGCAGACTTTCATTCCTGATCACCCCCCAGACATCATTCCTACTTTTTCATTCTAACCCTGGCTTTGAACTCATTCCTGGTACGAACAAGGCCCTGGTTTGTGCACCTCAGCAACTCCTAGTTTAATGGAGGAAATATAACATACACCTCCAGGACGTGGTCAGAAATGCAAAAGCAGAAAGGCTTTCGGAATTGAGCTGTAGACATCAGAGTTGGGGAAAATCTATTAATCACATATCTTCATCTACAAAGAGCTTACACGTGAACAGAGACATATTCCCTCCCCTCCATGCAAACAGTGGCACGTATACTCCATCCCCATCTTGTTCAAAGCCGTCCCTTTCCGTGTTTCTTTCCCTCCATGGGTCTGCTTTCCTCCTGGGTCATGGCCTTTCTGTGTCTGTGCCCTTTCTTTCTTTTTTTTTTTTAACCTCCAGATTCCTTTCTTTCTCCCTCCCTCTCCATTTCTGCTTCTCTGTTTCTCGACTTTGCTTCTGTGTGGGTGTCTCTGGCTTTGTCTCTATAGCTCAGCATCGGTTCCTCCTCTCTGTCTCTATCAACCTCTTTCCCCTCAACCCCATTGGGGTTTGTGTGTGTGTCTGTGTCTGTGTGTGTGTGTCTGTGTCTGTGTCTGTGTGTGTCTGTGTTCCGCTTGTCTTCACAATGGCTTGTTTAAGAGTTCACCACATCTGTGATGGTGTCTGAAGACAGGGGTGGGGAAGAGAGAGATCAAAGCAGGTGGGAATTTGGAGAAAACCACTGACAAAAATTAGCCCTAGATGGGGGCTTCTGGCTTTGCTCTGCTCTTCTGATTCCGTTATGCCCGCACTCAGGGCTCTGCTTTCCCCACCAGCTTCCCCATGACTCCCTGCTGAGGGAGGCCCAGCTCTCCCAGGCAAGTCATTTGCCAGCACTGGTGTTTGACTTCCATCTCATTTCCTGGAAGCCAGTCAGGAAGCAAAGGAGAGATAAATAATAGACCAGAGAACTGAAATGGTGCCGCTCACTCCAATTCCTCTCTGCAGCTGGGGCTTGGTGGAAGACCCAGGCAGCAAAGAGATGCAGTCCAAGTCACCAGGACCAAGGGCTGGGAGCTTAGGGACTCCAGCCGTTCCAAGCCTGACTTTACTTAGTTGCTCAGTTGATAAACATTAAGTGCCTATCATGTACCAGGCAGCTAGGTGTCAAAGTGGATATCGTGCCAAGCCTGGAGTAAAAAGACTCAACTTTCTGAGTTCAAACACTTACTAGCTATGTGACGATGGGCAAGTCACTTAACACTGTTTACCTCAGTTTCCTCATCTGTAAAATGAACTGGAAAAGGAAATGTCGAATCACAGTCTCTGTCAAGAAAACCCCAAATGGGGTCATGAAGAGTTTGACACTACTGAAAAACAACTGAACAACAAGAAAATGTGACAGACACTATGCCAAGTGCTAGGGATACAAAAAGAGACAAAAGATAGTCCCTACCCTCAAGGAGCTTACAATCTAATGGGAAAGACAACCTGCAACAAATATATACTATATATATATATACATATACATATACATATATATATATATATATACATATATATACGCACACACATGCTTTCCACATCCCCGTCTCCAAATTCAGACATTGTATACTGTCCACATAAGCATGGCGCCCCCATGCCTCAACCCGGGTACCTGAGTGGGCCTCCTTAACTCTCTTCTAGTCTTATCTCTTCCTTTCCTGCCTACCTTGCTCCACTCTCTCAGGAAAGTCTTCCTGGTCTGGTCTGCCTTTGCTCCTTCTTTCCCTAGTTAGGCACCTCCAATCCCTTCTTATCTCCGCCCCCCCCTTCAGTCTTTGGAGCTTCCTTCTGCTGGATGGTCTGTCCTTACCTCTAATGACTAGGGTTTGCCTTTGATCTGTGACCTAGGATTATTTTCCCCATTAGCTTGAGGGCTCCTGAGGGAGGAAACTAAGTTTCTTCCTTCTGACTCTGAGTTCCTGAGGGCAGTGTTTCATTCTACCTCTGCAGCCTAAACACACCACCCCCCATAGCACCCTTCACTTTACTCACAGGGGTCCTTAGTAAAGTGAGAAAGATTTGGGTTTCTCCTCCAGGTTCCAAAAATTCACTCCTGGGTGCTGCCTTGTTCCTGGGCATCATCTTGTTGAGGAAAGCGAGAGTCAGAAAAGGAAGCAGGACCCTGGGAAACAGATTCAAGATTACTTTCTTTCCCTTTACCCCTCTCCCCCCCCCCATTCTCATAACCTCATTAAACCAGTTTAATTTCCTGAGCGTCACCTCCTAAAAATCACTCATTTGTTGAAAAGTTCTTATTGTCTGATTTTAGAGAACTACAAGTCAGAGAATGTTAAAGCTAGCAAGGGATCTCAGAAAATGATCAGTTTTCTCACTTTACAGATAAACAGTGCTAGAAAGGGAAAGTGATTTGCTTAAGGACACCCGGACAAGTTTGTGGCAGAACTGGAATCTGAAGCCATTTCTCCCAAGATAATATCTGTAAAGTGCTTTGCAAACCTTAAAGTATTATATAAACGTTAGACATTATTATTATTATTTCCATATCCATCTCTCCTCCATAGGGCACTAGACCCTGATCTTTCACTGTCACCCTATTGGGGAAACTGCTCACTGCCTCTCACAGACAATGAGTACAGGGTGTCTAGGACTGTTGAGTAAACTTCAGGGCCCAAAGTTTTAAGACTAATTCTGTCACGAGAACTCCCAGGGCATACTCAGGAGACAAGTTGTTGTGACCTACCCCTCCCCCCTCCCCCATCTCATTTTCTCCCATAAGAATGGGAAGGGGGGGGGGGAGAAGTGATTATGGGGAATTTGCAGCACGTAGCTCCCTAAAGAAATTCGCAAGGACATGAATAAATTTGAATAATAATGAGCAGTGAACTGGAATTAATAATGCGGGCTTCTTACCTGACACCACCCCTACAATTGGGGTCCCCAAGCCCCAAATCCTTTCGAATACAGGTGAGGTTCATTTACCCCACTTCTTAGAAGGTGTGGCTATAAAGTCAGGACCAGGGATGGGGGTGACTGGGGTCAGGGAAATGGAAAATGGAATAATAGTATGGGGATTTGGGCTTATTTAGAATGGAGATGCCTTGCAACCTCACCACTGATGTTGGATTTAGACTACTAAACAGAGAATAGAAATCATTGTTTTACATCATATTCTGTCCATCCATCCTCCCTGGCCTCCACACCAAGTATTTCTTTACTGTTGCTGTGATCAGACCCTCCAGGGCACTAAATGAGACAGAGGAGGAAGGAAGGAAACACCCCTTGCCCTGGAGGAACCTCCTGGGTTTGATGGGCACAGGGTACTCTTCCCTGATCCTTAGATATGGACAGAGAGGCATTTTCTGAGATGGACTACATGAGGGGAGAAGGTAGAGCTTCCCTGAACGGGCCAGGTAGAATCAGGTTTCCCCTCTAGAACACAGAATATGAATGTAGGAAGTCCCACCGGAGAGTGGAAACGATGCTAGGTGGCTTAATTCGGGGCTTCAAGTCAGGAAGACCTGAGTTTGAATTCCGCCTCGGATACTTATTTGCTATGTGTAAAATGCGAAGAATAATAGCCACCTCTTCAGGTTTTTTTCTAATGATCAAATGAGAAAATACTTTAACACATGTAAACATATTGGAAACCTTAAAGGACTGCATAAATGCTAACCTTTGTTGTTATTGTGATGGGTAGGCAAGACTGTGGGGAGAAAGTTAGAGTCCCCATAGGTGTGCCTAGTGCCAGTTGGGGTGCTGAGAGCAGAGCAGGAGCGCCTGACCTTCCTTCACTTTCCTCATCTAAAGAAGCACTTCTCTGAATCCATCAGCTAGCTGTTCAGCTGAGCCCAGGCCCTGGTCTTTGCTTTTCTGGCTGGATCGATGCCTGAGGGAGTGGGAGGGGGCAGCTGGGGGAAGGGGGGGATAGAAGAGGGGGGAAGAACAAACCCCGCAATCCAATTCCCTGCTCCATTTAGGCTTCACAATTAAAGGCAATTACACTGCAGTTTTCTAATCAAATGCTCCCAGCCCCTCTGCCAGCCGGGCAGTGATGTGTGCCTCTCTTCTATGGGGAGCGGGACAGAAGCCACGTCCTGGACTGGGCACTGCCAAAGGGCTAAACATGTGCAGGTGCAAGTGTGCACAGGAGATCCTGGAGGGAATCATGTCCAGGGAGAGATCCTGCCAGTAGGCTTTGGGGCAGTGTGTGAGTTGAGGGTAAGAAGTAGAGCCAAGGCCCCTCCTGGGTCAAGCCCAGCCAGGGTTAGACATGGCCCCTCAGGCACCTGTGTGTGAACATGTGGATGGCAGGCACAGGCTGACAGGTACCAAACGGGTCCACCCTTTGGCCCTTTCCCAAAGCCCCCCTCCATCCTCTAGCCACTATGTGATAAGCCCAAGTACCTGAGAGGAGGGGGTCACATGCCTGCACTTCTATACACCATCTTTCAGCCTCACTCCAACAGCCAGTGATCAACATTAATTATGCATCATTGATTAACATGGATGATTGGACTCAGTAGCCCAAGTTACTATCAGGAGATCTCTAAGCACTCTATGGCTTTGAATACCATTTCTGCTGGAAAAGAGGGGGAGGGCTAAAGGAGTGAAACAGAAGGCTGAAGAAGAGGAGGGGAGGGACAGAGCTAAGGATGGGCAGTATATCAAGCCTGGTAAACTGTACAATGTGATATAACAGTCTCCTGGGGCAATGTTAGAGAGTTTGAAACGTGGGAGGAGTTGATTCCCCTTTTCCCGCCCCCTACCTCATTCCCCATACACACAATTACACAATTGAGGGAAGGTGGCACAGTCTGGTTCTTCACCTGATGCCCACTATTTCTCTCTGCCAGGAACCCAGACCCGATTTAGCCAGGAGCCATCTGACCAGACGGTAGTGGCTGGGCAGCGGGCTGTGCTTTCCTGTGTGCTGCTGAACTATTCTGGCATTGTGCAATGGACCAAGGATGGGCTGGCTCTGGGCATGGGCCAGGGCCTCAAAGGTAAGGTCTTTATCTATCTGAGGTGCTTTCCAATCCTCGATCTATTTTTCTTTGATCCCATGATCCTTCTTCCCCCAGATAATCTTTCGTCCAGGCAGTCTGTTTTCCATTCACGTTGGCCGCTTTGGAGTTCTCTGCCTGACTCTAGCTTGATCTTCTTCAATTCTTTTACCATCATCTCTATTCCCATTTTCCTCTCCTCTCTGACCTCATCTACATATGTATATGTATATGTTTGCATATGTATATATCTTTGTGCTCTTTATGCATTTGTATGTACTTATCTATCCGTGTGCACATATGTACAAACACACACATATTAGAAAATATACTGCTGCCCAGACATTTGGTCAGGTGGTTTTTCTCTTCTCAAAATGTTTCTGTGTTTTTTACAGAATGGTGCTGAATTCACAAAGGGGAAAGTAAACTAGGGAGAGAAAAAGACAAGGAGATTGGCAAAGAGAGCTAGAGAAACAGGGTGGAAGGTGCATTTGGAACTGGAAAAGAGGATTCTCAGCAGATGTTAGAGGTGAAAGGCATTTCCAGGAATATCTAAATCTAAACCTTTATTTTACAGATGAGGAACTGAGGGCTCAGAGAGGAAAGAACAAGACCAAGATTACACACCTAGTGAAAAAATCCAAATTTGATGGGTCCCTCAAGCCCCCCAGTCTAACAGTCTTCTCTTTACAACATGTTATTATGTGAAGCAAGATGCACTAAATTTATCTTCAACAAATTTTTTATTCTGAGTTCACCCTTCTGGGCACCTTTGCATCATTGTTCAATCAGTACGAGAGCTCAGGGATGGGTAAATTCATTTTATTATCAACCTGAGCATATTAATTTATTCATCAAGCCTTTATTAAGTGCCTGCTGTATAGTCAGTGCTAAGCAAATAGAATTGAGCTTCATACACACCCACACCCCCCCCCCCCACACACACACACGCACGCACGCACACTGACACACATCATATTCCAAAGCCAAATGAAAATGATTTGAGGGATATTGAGTATTGGGGGATTTTTTGTTATGGCCCTCCTCTAGTGAAGCAGATAATGGAGAGGACCACGTAGTGATCCACAACAAGAGAATAGAGATGGAGGCTGGATTCATTGCTGAGATAGAGAGAGAGAGAGAGAGAAACAGAGGGAGATCAATAGATATGGAGTGAGAGGGATCAATAAAAGGCTGGACAGAGTGAGATAAAGGGAGGAAGGAGAGCATGGGGAGTAAGGCTACAGAGAGCAGGGGGTGGGGAGGGGTAGGCAGCTAGTCAAAATGATGAAGAGAGAGAAGAGGATGGCACAAGGGGGGAGGGCTGAGGCTCAATCAATCTCCCCCGCCATATTCACATTCCCAGAAACTCCTTGCCCAGCAGGGAAAGTTCACCCACTGTCCCCTTCAGAGGCCAAGGGATATAGGGGAAAGGTCTCAGTCTTAAGGGAGGGAGAGCTGAGTCTGTGTCTCAGTCTGAGAAAGTCCCACAGAAGGATCCCCAGAGAGCTTCTGCCTCTGCTATGATGTCCTATATTTCACAGATATTCTCTCTGTCTCTCCCTCCCACCGCCTTGCTGCGCCTTCCTCTTTTCTTTCCTATTATTATGAGAGACATTTGTCTGCAAACAGCCTCTGAGGTTTCATCTGCTTCTGTTCATTGCTTCCTTCTCTGCCTACCCCACCTCCTTTTCTTCTGTTTTCCGGTTCTCACATTGCCTTTTTTGGCTATAGGGGATTGTGATGTTACAATCCTCTGCCTATGATCTTGTCACCTCTTGGTTGTACCATAGGATAGGAGAGAGGGAGGGTGGGACAGAGGAGGAAGTGTACCTTAAATAAATATAAAGTCTTGGGATAGAAATGGGAAGATTGGGTGATGGCAAAGTGGGGGAGCCTGGGGAGTCTAGAGATGGATTTAGGGGTCCTCTGGGAAAATGGGAATGGGAGGGGAGGAGGTATCTAAATTTGGTTGCTACCTAGATCAGCTCCCATCTGACCTCTCTTCATCCTCCTAGCATGGCCACGATATCGGATTGTGGGCTCCGCAGAAGCTGGGCAATACAACTTGGAGATCACAGATGCCGAGCTTTCCGATGATGCTTCCTACGAGTGCCAGGCCACTGAAGCTGCCCTTCGCTCAAGAAAGGCAAAACTCACTGTGCTGAGTAAGAGATTTTCTTTAGTGTCTGCTCTGACCCTCCTGGTGTCCCTTCACATTATCATCCTAGCCCCTTCTCCTGTCCCCCAATGTTACCACTGCTCCTCCCTACCCTCACCTTTCCTAGTCTCCACTTGAATCCCTCAAGGCTGCTTCCCCTTTCCTAGTCTCCTCTTTAATCCCTCAAGGCAGTTTCTCCTCTGGTCCTTCTCTCACTGCAGTCCCTATCGTCCCATCCAACGGCAATGTCTTGGTTTTCCTTTTCAACTTTTCAGTCCAATATAAAGAATATGAAGTGTATACTCTATGCAGATCATTGCGTCAGGGCCTAGGGATGCAAACAATAGAAATAACAGTCTTGGCCCTCTAGTTGCTTAAGGTCTAAAATAACAGTGGGGATACAGTACCTGTGCTGTTCGTAGAGATAAGGTAGATTGGAATAAGGGTGAGGCAGAGGTCAAGACAAAGTCTTATAAAAAATATGTAGTGGGAAGATCACTTTCCACTATGGGGATCATGGAAGATCTCGTGGAAGAGCTGAAACCTAAGGAACTTTGAAGGAAGAGAATAATTTAGTCAGATGGAGACTCAAAGAAAATGTGTTCCAAGCATGGGATGCTTGCATGAATGTAAAGATGTAGGTGGGAAAAAATAAGACAAGATCAAGAAACATCTAGTAGTTTAGTTGGGCTAGAAAGTAGAATGCCTGAAGGAAAATGATACAAAATAAAATTTGAAAATATCAGTTGGAGTCAGATTCTGGAGGACTCTAAATGTCTGGTGAAGGATTTTTTTGTTTTTGTTTTGGAACATTTATTCTGTAGGCAACAGAGAGCCTCTGAAGGGTTTTGAGCAGGGGACACTGCATTCAAAAGATGGTTTCAAGAATGGATTGCAGATAAGAGAAGTGAGTCAAGGGTAATGGTTACAGTATTCCAGGAGAGACATGATGAGGGTCTGAACAGGGGTGGCATCAGTGTGCCTGGAGAGAAAGGGATTGATTCAAGAATGACTGGGGAGTTAGAATTATAGGACTTGTCACTTGTTAAGGGGGAAGAAGAGAAAGAATGAAGAATTACTGAAGTTTTAAGAACGAGAGATTGTGAGGAATAAAGAAATAGGGAGGCAGCTCAGGTTTTAGAAGGAGGTTAAGCAGTTCACTTTTGGCTGTGTCCATGAAGCATCCAGGAGGTAATGGTCAGCAGGCAGTTGGAAATGTGGGATTGGTGCTCAATGGAGAGATATTGACTGGAGATAAAAAAATTAGGAGTAGTCATCTGCAGAGAGGTGATCATTGAGACCATGGAAATAAGTGAGATTGCCAAGTGAAAGCATCTTTCTAGATTCTAAATAAGAGGGAAAACAAAGAGAATAAGCATTTAAGTGCCTCTTATGTCCTAAGCATTTTGGAAATATCACCTTGTTTGATAAGAGAACCAAGGGAGAACACAGCATGTTTGTAGACAAAGGGGTATGAACCATAAGAAATGAAAGAGAGAGAGAGAGAGAGAGAGAGAGAGAGAGAGAGAGAGAGAGAGAGAGAGAGAGGGAAGAGGGAGAGAGAGAGGGAGAGGGAGAGGGAGAGGGAGAGGGAGAGGGAGAGAGGGAGAGGGAGAGGGAGAGGGAGAGGGAGAGAGAGCGCAGGGGGAAGGGAGAGAGACAGAGATAGACAGGGGGTGGGGGGAATGAAAGACAGAGAGACAGGGAGAGAATCGAGAAGCGGGAGTGAAGATCCCCTGATAAGAAGGATCTTTAAGACTAGAACAAAAGAATCATAGAATCTCAAGAGCTCAAATGACACAAACCATCCTGATTGGCTTCCTCTGGATGTTCTTCAGTTTATCTGTCTCCACCCTAAGAGTATGACATCCAGAAGGAAGCTCAATACTCCAGATATGTTCTGACCAAGGCAGATCTAGCACAGAGGGACTATCTCCTCACTAGTACTGCACATTATAGCCCAAGACTGTACTAGCTCTCATGGATGTCATATCACATCACTGACTCATTTGAGTTTTCATTTCACTAAAGCCCCCAGATATTTCTCAGAAGTATTACTGTCTAGCCATGTCTCCTCCATCTTATACTAGAGAAGGTGAGGTTTTAGCCCAAGTGTAAGACTTGTACAATGTTATAGCATGTCAAGATCTGTTTAAATGCCCATCCTTTCATCCAATATGTTAATTATGGGTGCTTAGAACTTGGTCAGACACCAATGTCATAAAACCTTTAATATTGTCTAGTCCAAGGGTTTTTAACCTTTTTTTAGTATCATGGACCCCTTTGATGGCCTAGTAAAGCTTATGAACTCCTTGTCAGAATAATGTTTTTAAAAGCATAAAATAAAATACATAAATTGCAAAGGAAACTGATTATATTGAAGTACAGTTATGAAATTTTTTAAAAGAGAAGCTATAAACAAAGAAATTATGATCCCTCTAGAAGATAATGAAGTCTCATAGACGTTAAGTGAATTGTCCACAGTCATATAGTCAGGCAACAAGCAAGCCTTTACTACCTGTCAGGCACTGTGCTAAATGTAGGAGTACAAAGACAAAAACGAAACCAAACCAAACAAAACCTAGTAAATAGCAGACCTAGAATCTGAACTTAGATTCTCAGATAACCTGTCCAGTATGCTTTTCTTTATGTTACTTGTTATTCATCAGTGAGTGCCCATTTGAGGGTCTACTCTTTAGTGGACCTGGTTCACTTGCTTTCATGGATGCCTCAAGCAACACTCAGTAGCTCCCCAGGAGGAACAGAAAATAGTATTGTTGACCAATGCCACAAGGATACAAGGGTGAAGGAAAGTTCTTATAAGGGATGCCTTGGTTGGAATTGCCCTCTAACTAAGGATAAGAATTTGGAAAATTTGTTAGGAGGATGGGTGTTTTATTTGTGGAGCTAGGGATGGCTATAGGTTCCCCTTTGTGCTCTGGGACAGAAAAAGACTGCTTTTTCCC